>WAAB01002657.1:102731-145358 GCA_013389865.1 Piaya cayana
GGGGGTGGGGGGGGGGGGGGGTGGGTTGGGGGGGGGGGGGGATGGGGTGAGGGGGTGGTGCGAGCAGGCGGCGGGGGGGTTGGGGGGTGGGGGGGGGGGGGAGGGGGGGGATGCCTCTCAAAATCCCTGCCTCTGGTTCAACAAGACTTGTAAAAGGTAGTCTGTCTTTGCCTGTGTTTTGAGGTGGGCTCTGGTGGGATTAGCTTTAGGTGGGTATGGTTAGTGTTTCTTGCCCACATTGTGCAGAAGTAACCTCCCAAAGCAGCCCTTGCTAGTGCTGCTACACAAGAAAACACAATTTTAACAGTACTTTTATTTAATTGGCTTACAATAGCATAAACAGTCTGTAGGAACATATTTCAAAGCAAATTTTGCAAAGACATTAGGCAAACTATAGCAAACAAAGGAGCACAGCCTAGTATCTTTCAGCTGAGTGGAATAAAACACTAGGGCATCAAATGGCCATTTTGCATTTTAGCCCCATTCTCTATAAGACAGGGTGTGTGGAACAAGGATTGCCCCTGCTCATCCAAACCACTTGGTGGTAAAAGCTGACTCTGCCTTCACGCGTCTCTGCTGTGTTCCCGGATCAGCTGGGGTTGTTTGGGAACTGAGAGGAGGATGGGGACAGATGCCTGCCTCAAGACGAGTAAGGGTAATTATCTCACCCAAGGGAATATAACAAAATATTATCCATTTCTCCTTCAATATTTGGGGACAAAGAGGTCAGGAACAACAAAGAAAAGGAGGTATCACCTCCATTAATTGATACCTCAAAGCACCCATAAGTTGCACATGCATCTACAGTGGATAAACTAGACCCGCAACCTCTTCCAAGCAGTAGAAGTCCCTAGGGAGTCCTTGTAAGAGGATATCAATGCAGAGGCAAAATGCTCTTTCATGCCCAATGTTTTTATAGTATTATTTTGCTATAGTATGGCCAGGGCTGCATTATTATTATTATTATTATTCCTTTCCTCTCCTGCAATATTCCTCTGGGCAAGGAGTAGCTTACTATGGGTTTTTACAGAAGACGGTCAGAAATAGAACAGATAAAAATCCAGTTAACTTCACAGTCAGTAAAGTGTAGCATTGAAAAATAAGCCTTAAGGAATGTAGTAGAGTTAAGCCAGCAGAAAACACTACTGTTTTCTGTAACAAATTAGGACCTTCATACAAGAAAAAGGAGTCTAATAGTATGCAACAATGAATAAGCATGTAAAAGCAAGGTATCTCTAAGCCTTGCAAATGTTCTTATCCAGCAGCAGGCTGTTCTTTGTGTTTGTATGCAGATTCAGTGTATGCATACATTCCTTCTCGGGAAGACAATACCCAACTTCACCTAACAGGCACACACTAACTAGGCAAGCAGCTGAAATTGTTTGTTACAATGGGATGAACAGTGTCCATCATCTTCCTGGCCCCACTTGTGCTCCACAGGTCCAAGCAGAGAAGAGAGACACAGTTGTTCACATTCCAAATCCAATTGCACCTGAGAGTTAACTGGCTATGCAGCCAATACATCAGATGAGGATCAGAGACTAGAAATTGGAGCTTGCTGTCTATCAAGCTGTGAGCCCATGACATCTGCCATGTCATGGATAATTAGAGTTGCATCCAAATCTGGTTTCAATTTATCCACCTGAGCAGAAAGCAAGAAGGTTAATTCACCAGTAAGATCATTTTGTAGAGCCTCCAGGTTTTTGTTGTGCAAGACTTCATGGTGCAAACGGGGATGATGTGGACATGAGACGTTATGAAAGGTCAGTATGGGTAGGCATAGCAGTGACATGGGCTTCTGTAAGCCCACTGAAACACTCTTTATAGGTGAAATAAAAGTGAAACCCATTCTGCTAGTTAAAAGCCAAATCAGACAAGTATCTATGATCTGCAACATCTGTACTACAACGTAAACCAAACAGCAGAAAATTTCCATTTTGCTTCTAGTCTGTCATTGGCAAGTTGAAGTCACGCTGCTTTCTTACACCTCTGTTTAAACTGTAGAGCAAAGATAGGAGAGGAAGTCTGCTATAACTGGACCTTGATCTTGACTGGGATCTCTGATGGCTCAATAATCCTAATAATAAACATTTCGAAGATGGAATTGCTAGAGTCATCCTCAGACACTTTTTGCATTACATATGTATATAATCTAATTTAAGCACCTATGCATAAACTTGCTCAAAATCCAAAAGATTTTTTTTTTATTAATCAAAATCCAAAGAAACTGCACATCCTAAAAGCCACCTCATAGAATGAAAGAAGCTGGAGTACAGAAACTGGTAGAATGTCTTCAGCTATAAATCTACATGGTAACAAAAATGGTCTCTCTTTTCTACAGTCCATTCAAATTGACTTTTACCTACATACTGATAAATGCTGCTGCACAAACAACCTGAGGTAAACATCTATGGCAGGCATTTGGAGCCTCCAGGAGTGTTGGTAACTCAAATAATTTGCATACTACTGCCAGAGACTCAGAAAAGTCACCTTCCAACTACAATGAAATATTTCTGTCTAAAGTCAACTGAGGCGCATAATGTTGTCATTGTTCATTAGGTTTCCATTAATGATAAAATTTCTGATTTTGATATTTAATACCCCTTGGAGATCAAGGTGGATAAATTAATGTGCAAGCAGATAACTTGCTGATCAAGGTGTATGTTTCACATTAAGGGAAATTGTTGCACACTTTGCTGATTACCTGAATCACACACACTGTACCACACTCTTCTATCAGTGAAGCATTGCCCTCTCTGGAGTTGCTTCCTCGTGGTAGACAGCTAAACTCTGCATATCTCAGCTTTTTTCCATGCAGTATAAATGCTGCGTCATCCATACATGAACTCCTTTTTATCCTGATGCACTAGTTTCTTGAACATATATAATTTTAGGGCACCCTTGACAACATTGAAATAGCCCATGTGTTGAGGCTGCCATGCCACTTGCCTCAAGTATTACCTCTCTTTTGGCTGTTTATGTGTCTGCACCTGAGTCCGCTCCTTGTCTGGCACCTTAGGCATGGAGAGAAGCTCTCTGGGTAGCAACCATGTTTTTGGGGCTTTCTACACTTTTACAGCTAAGCATGAAGGCACCTTCATTAACAATAGATGCTTGTTTAAGTTAGCATGGTCAAGGCATTGTGGAAACAGACAGGGACATCACTGCAAAGTCTGACTAGGAAAGAATTCCACATCCAACGCTGAGACAGAAGAAGTGGGAAAATACTTTTTTCATTCAGCATTTCAAAAGTTTATTTTGCCCTGGGAGCAGAAAGACCCAGGTCCCAAACTCCACAATGATTCAGGAAATAGAAGGGTCACTTTTCACCCCTCTGCTCTGTTAATTCACGTGCGTTTTTTAAAGGTGGGTTTAGATCATCTCAGTCAAAGAAGAGTTTAGTTAAAGGACAAGTGCTCTTACACATTCAATGAAAAATAGGGGAAGGAAAGGGGCTGGGGTAGTTACTCATGAGTAATGATATTTCAATAGATCTCACTACTATTATTAGGGCTATATAGCTTACAGTACCTGCTGATCTGGACTATTAACATAAAAAAAACAATTTTATTTACACTGTAAAATTTGGGCAGAATATCAGCAAACTCTGTGGAAACCATAATAAAACACTAGATTATTCCTGGAGATAGCATCACTCCTTCTAAAAAACAGGAGCAGATTCCACAGGGTTTATGCAGAAACCATTCTGCAAATTTTAATCGAAACATTGCCTATTAAGATGCACCTAACCCCTCTGCACCACCTAGAAATTGTGCCCCCCAAGTCTGAATTTGTCAAGATTTCTCAAGACCACTACATACCTAAGATGCCAGAAGGTACTAACAGCTTTAAGAGGTTTTTATATTTCCTCTCTGACTCCAAGTTCAGTCAAATTAATAGGAATTCATTGTCTCAGCCAATCACACTGGAGGAAACTGCCCTCTTTATTAATAATCACAAACAGCAAATGCTCCTTGGCTAGAACATCTCCTAGTGGAGCTTCACAACAAGTTGTAGTAAAAGCTTAACTTTTTCTAATGGTTTCACAAGCTTCTGTTTTCATCCTTTCACTGACAGTTTCCCTCACTAATTCTCTCTGTGGGCAGCAGTACCTGTTACAAGATGCTGCCTGCCTTGTATAAAGCAACTCTTGATGCCTGGGTCTGCTTTAAGTGGAGCACCTTACTCTAAGTTATGATAAAACCAGCTCTGGATTTGAAGTAAAAAAGCTAAGGACAGCAATGAGAACAGATTTGCTGTGGAGGTAAGTTGGCTTTCTAACTAAAAACCTGGTCCCGAGGTGTCTTAGCTGGTGAGCTAGAAGGCTTCTATCTGATGCACCTGTAACCTAGGCTGCTCAGATTTCTGTAAATAACCAAGCACAGTTCAGCTGATGTGAACAGGAGCTGATGCAAACATTTCTCTGCAAGAAAGGTAGAACAAAAGGAACAGTTTTTCTGTTAAGATATTCAGGAAACTCTTCTCCGCAGAGGACAGCTGTAACTGAGTGTTCTTCACATGTGATGTCATGTGAGTATTAAACATGACAAGTCTTGTCCTTTTATTAACATACCAGTTGAACTTACACCCTCTTTGAGGCAAAATGAAAGGCATCCTGTGGTCAGAAACAGAGAGGAATTCCTTGTCGCTAGGCACATTTAAGAGTGCACTAAGGCGGGGGGAGGGAACAAATCCAATTCTAAATCTAACATCCAGGTTTTCATGAGTTCTCTAGCCTGGTAATTTCCTGTGTTTTTCATCTTATCTTGGTATCAGACTAGGGGATAAGTTCCCTCAGCCGCTCCTCCTAAGACTTGTTCTCCAGCCCCTTCACCATCTTTGTTGCTCTTCTCTGGACTCGCTCCAGAGGCTCAACATAGAATCATAGAATAATCATGTTGGAAGAGACCCATCGTCCACCCATGCCTTAAACACCTCCAGGGAAGGTGAATCAACCACCTCCCTGGGCAGCCTCTTCCAGTGCCCCGTGATCCTTTCTGTGAATTTTTTTTCCTAATGTCTAGACTAAATCTCCCCTGGCAGAGCTTGAGGCCATTCCCTCTTGTCCTATGCCCTATCACTTGGGAGAAAAGGCCAGTACCCTCCTCTCCACAACCTCCTTTCAGGTAGTTGTAGAGAGTTACAAGGTCTCCTCTCAGCCCTCTCTCCTCTAGGCTAAACAACCCCAGCTCTCTCAGCTGTTCCTCATGAGGCCTGTTCTCCAGCCCCTTCACTAACTTCAGTCTGACAGGTCTGTAGTTTCCTGGATCCTCCCTCCAGCCCTTGTAGGTGGATATAACATCAAGCAGCCTCCAATCAAGTAGAAATTCCCCAGTCAGTCAGACTACTGGAAGATGATGGAAAGGGATTTCTATCCTGCAAAATCAGAAAGTCTTAGAAAGTGCATAGCATCTTAACTGAGGTAGCAGAGTTGCCTGTTCGCAGTGGCAGAGCCAACAGTACTTACGTACTTCAGGAACTGTGAAGAAGTGGTGTGTAGTCCAGCTAGGCTTCAGAGCAATACAGCTGTGACCAGGAGTTCTTAATGCAGGTATCTCGATCAGTTCTTGAAGTGTGTTGGAAGAAATCTTCCTTGTGATGCATTACAGGCAACTGGAAAAGACTGGCAGATTTGCTCCATTCCTTCCCATGGACCAAGCGGTTACTTACAGTAACTCAAACAGTTGATTTTGTGATTATATTGTCATCTTGTGCAACTCAGAAAAAACTCAATATTTCTCATTCATTGCTAGCAACTCTACATCCTTCCTATGATAGTTTGCAAAACTAATCACTCTATTAATGGCATCAAACTCCCAAATGCAAAGGCCAGATTCACCCAAATACTCAAGCAGCTCCTTCCCACTCAGCAAGCAACAAACTAATTCCTGTAGGACAAGGAGGGCACTGAAACACGGAAATATGACAACCCATCATTATAAGCCATCCCTTCCTCCAGCTGTGCCAGTTTAAGTTCAGTGTTTTGCAGGTGTCTGTATGGCAGCAGACTTCAAACTAAGCCGCTCTCCAAATCTCTTATGGCCAGAGATTTAAGCTTTGAAACCTTAAGCACAAAAAGTGCACTTCACAACAGCTCCTGTGGGTGTTATAAGGAGCAACAAATGCTTTTAAGCACTCTAAAGAGAGAAAGAAGGTGACAATGAAATTGAGGGGAAATGGAGAAAAAGATAATCACACTGCAAGTTGCTGCTCTCATCTCCCAGCTACTTCCAAGGCAGCAAGAACCCAGGCAGCCAGCAACAGCTGCCACCCTATTAAACTCAACAATTTACAGGTGCTCACAGGGAGCACTTGCATGCAATTAGCTGAGCAAATTCATTTTCTTCAAGATGCAGAGCCCAGCTCTCAGCTGCAGCAGTTTGGCTGAGCTCTGTTCACTCTGTGGAGTACTGGCAAGTTACTCCAGATGAGAGTCTGGCTTGTGGTTATTAAGAAAGCTAGGAAAGCCTTGCTTCACAGCGTGATCTTGCAAATGATTACAGGTGTATTGGAAAGTATAATGTGTTCCTCTCACTCTGCAACTGCTCTCTGCCTATGGAGGGTACTGGTACAGTCCATTAGGCCTACAGTAATAAGAAAAAAAATATCAAATACTTTCAGGCTTATTTGGTGGTGTTAAACTAGCAAACCCAGATAACAAGAACAGGAAAGGCACAGGGGAGTAGAATTGGTGCAAGTATTTAAGCACATACGCTTGCTTGAAGAGTGGGCAAAAAACCTGCATCAACTGTAGCTCAGGATGATTTTAGAAATAATCTGAAGATACATTGCAACATGTGCCTAGCCAGGTCTGATGGCAATAGGTGCTGTGCCACTTGTGCTGGATGTCATTTTTGTACATAGGGAGGAATGCTGCAGCCCATGGGAAAAAAAAACCACGAACCAACCAACCAACCAACCAAAAAAAACCCCCACCCAAACAAAAACAAAAACCAGAAAAGTCCCCAAAAATATGACTTTCACTCCAAAATCTTCCCATCTAGCCGTATTTGCTCCATGCCTATTATGGCCTCTCTTTCCTTCTGTTACCTGATAAAAAATGGTAATCAAAGGCAATAAACATTGTCTAACAAGGCCATATCCACAGTGGGGGATATTATGAATTCTTTGTTTACTCAAGGTGGCATGAAATAGGGATGGTTTGGTGAACTCAGCCCATTGCAATCAGCAGGACTACCTGCATTTATTCCTGATGAAATTCTGTCCCAATGATTTAAGAATCATTCAAAAGAAAGCCAGATTATTGTTTTCAGCAAGGAATAAATAAATATAAATACATTATGATATGATGTCTCTTCTTTTGCTGTTCTTTCTATTCCAGTTAACCTCATTATTGCAAATTAGGGAGTTTCTCTGGCAGTTTGAAAGGTATACTCTCATGCATACAAAGGAAATAAACAAAGTATTTTGCTTCAGATCTCAGCTGCAGTCAATTTATTCTTTAAGTCTCTCAACTTAAAAACCGTAAGACTTTGGTCACTTCGCTTGTATCAAAGCCATGCACAAATTGAAACAGACCCTGCTCCTATCCACTCAAATCTAGTAACATTGCTGCGCTATTTCAGAATGACCTGAAAATATTTCTGTATTCTCTTTGTTTCTATCTTCTTTATTTTCGTTCTCCAATTAAAAGGCAGAATAAGTCAAAGTACCTTCTAATTGAGGGTAATCCAAAATGAAAGCTGGCTAGAAGGCTGAAATCAAAGTGCTGAATAGAATATTTTTACTTACACCAAAGAGTCCAATCATAGCATCTAGGAGAGGATGATGGCTTTCTCCCATTAAAGGCTCATACTTGCTGTATAGGAATTCAAAACCACATAGCATAGTGTGATAAAAAGGTCATGTAGTGTAATCCTTGGCTACTGCAAATTAACTTCCTACTGTTTGGTGCACGCTCTGTGACAATGTTCCCTGTGCTCAGAAATGTCCTTTTCCTCAGAGAATGCCTCGGGCTGAGCAAGAACAGTGCCTGAGAGTAAGATGAGAGGGATTGATGTTAGAAACTCCTTGCTAAATCATGTTTTATTTAACATTATAATTAGAACAAGTATCTCAGAGATCTTGGATGATGTTACAACTTTAAAACAGTCTGAAAGCACTTAAAATGCATGTTTAAAATTGTCAGCATTCAGGAATCAGCTACAATGCTGTTTTGAAGCTCTTGTTACCACCTTTAGGAGCCTAGTTCTTGGACTCTGTGCAATGTGCAGTGATGATTGCCTCAAGGTATAAAACATACCAAGAGCAAAAACTCTCTGAAGCCATCAGGGACATGCCCTGATAAGAATGTCAGAGCAACCTACCATCCATCAGGGATCAAAATTAAGATCTTCATGTCCCTGGGGTCCTGCTGCACTCAACAGAGGAAGGTGACTCCAAAGCATGTACCTAGCTCTCTAGGGAGGCCTCACTCTGACAAACTACAGAGGTAATGATGGTTCTAGACCTAATGTAGGTGCCTTTATTACATACTTGAAGCTACTGGATGGATCCAGACTAGGTGGCTGACGACTGTTATACTAGAAATAATGCTGCCTGGCAGCCTGATTGTGAAATAACAGGAGAGCAATAAAGAGTGAAGATTTTTGCCCTTCCTGCTATAACCTGTGCAAAGAATTTTAGCTTGCATTAGTCATGGCAGGCAGTCAGTCAGTCACATAGTTCAAGGAAACTTTTCTGTGCCCCAACTCTCTTTATTATGAGAGCCAAAAATCAGATGACTTTCTCACATTATAACTCTTAACTGAGTGTAATCTCCCAACTTCACCTCCTATTTCCATTGTAGCTGATGCTTACTGCAATAATCCCTGCAAATAACGTTGCTTGATGACACACCAGTTCATCCCTAGACTCAGCCTTAGGCTTCCAAAGGCATTAATAGAAAGATAAGATCATTTGAGAGATGTGAGTGTAGGCACAGTCATCCAATAAGCAACTTTTTACCCACTGGGCATAATCCCCTTATCAGATTGTGCCTGATACACTGTATTCTCTAGTCCACAAGGGCTTTTCTGGGATCAATCAGAAGCACCATTAGAAGAAAGAAAAAAATCCTTCCTGAAGAATTTTGCCACTACAAGTATTTCTCATCTGTAAACCAGACAGGCTACTAAAAAAATGAGTAGGCTTAAAAGCAAGCAACAGGAAATAATCTGAAAAGGCATCCTTCCAAACTCAACTGGGCACTGCAGTTCATACCAGAGCACTCAATTCATGAGATGGTTTGTGTGCAAACAGCAGAGAGCCAGGAGAGGGTGCTCAACAATAACTAGAAGAGGTCCTGTATACTGACTATGCCTTGGCAACAGTGACTCTTGCACACAGCCACATAAATGGAACTGCCAGAACCAATATGAAGAATAGAGGATTTCCTCATCCCATAGGAAAAGATTTTAAAATATGTGAGAGTCTAGCTGCCAGACTTCAGGCATAAACAGTTGTAATTCCACCCATATCCCATAACCACCCATATGTGCCCATGTGTCCTACCAGCAAAGAGTATGAAGGTTTCCAATCACTCCACAGAAAACGTCAAGCATGGAGAACTTGAGAAAAATAAATTCGCTGTATTTGTGCTTAGCTCATTTAGACAAAATATTATGCCCTAACTCCCAAAACTGCTGACTGCCAAAGGATTTTGGTCAAGCAATGCTCTTCACTGCTTTTTCCCCCCAATTTTGAACAAATTCTTTTAATTAGATATTAACTGGAATTAATCTATGGGCTTGAATATTTGATAAATAAGGCAGCGTATCTTAAATATAGAAAATTTCACTTTTCTGTAAAGCATTCTTAAGGCAGAGGAAAAAAATCTTATTAGAAATAATTGCCACTTTTATAGTAATTTGCTTTAAAAATTATTCTTCAGCAAGAAAGACAGAACCTCATCTGTCCACAAAGCTCCTGCAGCAATAGGGTAGGATCCAGGACTGCAAGCAAATGCTTTGTCCCTTCAGTGTTGATACAACAGGTCAGCAGGATGGAAATCTGGGACTATGAGTTCACTAACGACATGTCCTTTATCCTGATAACTGCAAAGGTGATTACACAGTCTACTATTTCTAATACAAATAAATACATGGTATTACAACTGCCATAACACATTGTGAGGGGGTGAGGAGGTGGTGTGAATTTATCAATTAAATCTGAAGCAGGACTTTTCACGGAGTCTGCTGTCACAACTGCCTAAATTGGAAAACAGTGACAATGCTGGCTCTCTGGACTGAGTAAATGACTATAATTTAGATTTAAATGGCACAGGACTCAAAAGTAGACTTTATTTGCTGACTCTACAGCTCGGCTTTACTTCATTGTTTCTTCCTGAGCCTCCTACTGTTTATAAAATTGAAAAATCAAGCTGAGCTGAATGTCCAATGCCTTCACCATGATTGCATGTCTTTTGCTACACACGTGATTGACAGCATCAGAAAAGAATGTTTTTCTTAGCTAACAAACACTCACTTTGGCTTCATTATATCTATCTTTGCTTGGGATCATTCAGCTCCTGAAAAGAATGCTACTGGGAGTGGCTTTATTAATAACCTCCTAATAACTCAGCCACATATTAAAACCAGTTCTTCTGGACAGGTGTTGGAGGATTTTCGTATGTGATACTTGCAAAATAACTTTCTATAGCCCTCAAAAATGACAAAGCATCCCTTGAGCCTACTTAGCAAAGACCCTGTGCAAGGTTAAAGATCCTTCTTCACATCATTGTCAGTGCAGCAGAAAATGCTGAGTCACATATACATTATATTCAACACCAGTTTTAAGTCACTGTAACTTTCTAGACTTCTGTGGCATTGCCACTACATTATTCCCATCTGTGGAACTGAAGACTACACTGTGTATTTTGGCATTAACATTGTTACTACCATATGTCACAGAATATTAATTTCTAATAGAAATAACTGGTCAGTAGAATTTTTTTTTCCACGACTGTAAGTTCTATTACCTTTAGAAAGGCCTTTAGAATATCTACGGAAACAAAGGTAGAAGGGACCTCAAGAGAAAATCTGTTCAGTTCAC
Organism: Piaya cayana; assembly: GCA_013389865.1. NCBI lineage: Eukaryota > Metazoa > Chordata > Aves > Cuculiformes > Coccyzidae > Piaya > Piaya cayana. The sequence goes on from WAAB01002657.1 coordinate 113,784, forward strand.
CAATATGTAGCAGTTTCAAGTGGAGTAGTTGCGTGGGACAGACACTTATCCAGACTAATCTTAAAAAGAGCTAAAAATAGCCAGGGTTTAAGTTCTCCAAGCCTGCTCTTCAGTTGATTCTGAATGATACTGAACAGTATTGTACTGTGAGCTGCACATCCTTCTGGAAAAAAAATTGTATTAAAACACTAACCTTCTCAATGTTCTCTGCATGTGTACTACAAAGCCCTGAGTTCATAATATTTGTGCACTCTTTGAACAGCATCCACTTTCACAGAACCTCATCCAATGAATTTTGAAGTGAGATACTGCAAAAGCTGGTGTCTATAACCAGGCTATTTTAAACAGTCTAAATAAGATCCAAAAGCTATTGCAAATTTTAAGTAACCAGTACCTCCTCGTTAAATCACTTGAGGGTACAAAAAAAGATACCAAATCCACAATCTATCAAACAAAATGAAAAACCCGACCAAAAACTCACAACACAAAACCCAAACCAGAAACCCTGCATCCTCTCCAGTCTCTATCATTTTTACCTAAGGAATCTCAGTTGATATTATTGCTCAGGAATTTAGTTTGGGAAATAGGCCTAGTTAAGCTTCTACACACAAACTTCCCCATGCTAAAATATTTTCCTGTAAAGACACTGGTGGTGGAGAGAAAGGCTGATGTAGGGAAACATTATTATTCCTTACTCTGAGATAAGAGATGTCTCCATGCTAACAGTACATACAAGGTAGCATGGTTATACTTGAAACTGAAGGAGGCAGACCTCCCTTTGCTTTGGGAGCCCTGTGCCCAGGCAGAAGACTTGCAGACTCCAAGATAAAGGGGACTGAGGGTCGACCACAATTTCTTTCTCTTACCAGCACCCAGAAATTGTTTGCTTCAATATGCAATCAATGCTTGAGGAAAGTTGGAAGAGGTGCAGGAAATATAAATGACAAGGCTGTGTTTCAGCATCTGTACTTGTTTTACTTCAGGTGTGCTTTACTGGGCAAGATGTTATGGTGTAAGAAAGCCAATGAGAACCAAAAGGCATGTAAGGTCAGAGAATTGAAAATATAGAATGTAGCTTTTGAGCTAAAGATAGTAAGTAGTCTAGAGTGTGAACATGAAAATTATTAAACATGACAAGGAAAGGTGGTGGTAAAATGAGAAGATTCAGGAGTCGGAAACTGCAACATCAAGGATCAGCCCTTATCCAAGAAGCTGTCCCTGCCCTACTGGACTGGCCAGTAAAAACTCTTTGAATATTTTATTGGGTTAGTGAGTGTGTTAATGTTCAGTTCAGTCATTTTATTTGGCACATTAGCCTGTAAGTAATTGTTTTCATTATTCATCTATACATATTCCATTTACAGTGTTTTTGTACACATAAGTGACCCAGAGAATGAAGGTTATGAAGTAAGATGGGAAAGAGACAAAAGTATGCTAGACACATTTTGGCTTTCTTACTAATCATTAGATTTATTCAGATAAAATTTAACTCAATATTTTCTACCTGGCATAATGTTGGATCAATAATAGGTGACCACCTGTTCTCAAAATCTCTGATAATTTTAAATACTCATGTGAATAGGATCCTTATCTGGTTGGTAATGTTGACAGCCACAGATCTTTGATGCAGAGTTTTAATGTGATCGGATGCTCCTGCAGTTACTGATTCATCACCCTAGTATTTAGGGCACTTCTGCTGACAAATCTGCAGCATTTGCAGTTCTTTAGAGATGGCCTTCCTGGGAAGAGGAAAGATACAAATAAATCTGTAAAGATACAAATATCTTGGCACAGAATCATTTTAATGTGGTTGTTGGAACACCAGTCTTAATTAAGTGTTTATTTACGTAAATCAGTGTGGTAATGGTCTTCATTTATTTTTTAGTTAAAAATAAAGAGAGATAGGGAAGGAAAGAAGGAGAAAGAAGTTGAAAAAAGAGTAAGAGCTGTAGGGAAATTAATTGGAATAATTTTGTCCTGCTACAAATCAGTGTCTAACCACTAATGACAAGCTATGGATATATAAAAAAAGACTTATTAAAAAAACCCTAGTCCAATCAGAGAAAAGCAGGCAATGCCCAGTTTGTAATGTTACAAATCCAATCATAAAAGCTTTCAGCCTTAACTTGTAATGCTGGACTCACTATTCAAAAGTGCTTTGCTCTTCCTATTTTCTTTACAAGCATATTTCTGGGGTTGCTTTCAGATTTGGTCACACCATGGTCAGTCCTTCAAAGATGTCTCAAAGATCAAATCGAGAATGGCACTTTCTCTCCTTTCTTTAATCCTAAAAATTTCCCCAAAAAATTGGGGTTGCTCTTGTTTCTTTTTCAAGGTTGGATAACCTCCAGCAGTCTCACTTAGGAATAATCAAATCCCAGCCTCCAATCTCCCTACTTCTGTATCTGAGAGCAGATATGCCGGGTGCTGAGCTATTTCCAAGTATGGCCCACCACCAAGAGCAGGGCTATTCATGGCAGTATGATTCATAACAATAAATGTTTCTGAAGTGCTTCTCATTCAATTATCAGCACAAACTGGTGATAATTCCTCCATGATGTGGTACAAGACTTTGCAATGCTAGGAGCCTGCTGAGTGCTGTGCAAAAGTGCATGAAGCTTCAGACAGACAAATGTCCATGGTGAACTCCATGCCTTGTGTTTCCTGCAGGGGAAAAAAAAAAAAACCAAAAAATCCCCCAAAAACCAAAACTCTCCAGAAACTTTTAGACTCCCAGTCCTCTTGATTTTGGCAGTTTCTCTGAGAATAAATGAGAAAGATGCAATTTGCCACAGGCTCATGGAAATGCAGTGGGAGAATGCCTGCCTTCTGTGGTGTGCTTTAGCTCTCTGCACTAAATAAAGCCATATTTCAAGATCTTGCTATAGACATAAATGCTCAGTCTCATAGCATCTTTAGAGGGATGTGTAATGATATATATACACACATGAAAAGCTCTGAGTTCCTTGACTGCAAGGAGCTTTATAGCTAGCAAGTATGGTACTGTTATATACTGAGTGTCATGCCAGGATAGCAGTTTGAGATACTCCTACCAGCCTCTTCTAGCCTAACATATTGGCCCTTAATCTGATTCCCCTATGAGTAGCCATACTATCATGTCCACGTGTAATCAGACCTGTGCAGCTGCCTACATGTTCTTTTTAATTGGATTGAAGTTAATCACAGTAGGATTAATTTGAAAAGATCAAGGAAACAGACTGATTTTTGGTGGAAAGCAGATGGTTTCTTCTGGATGGAATAAAGCTCTGAAAGCAATATGATGTGTTTAACTTTTCAGGTTTCAGGTTTACTGAGATTAAAAGCTCAGGGATTCTGTAGCTTAACTATAGTATGCTTAATCACATTTATGCCATGCCTTTGGATATTAACTATATGGTTTTCAAAAAAGAAGTGGCTTACTGACAGATACCAGCATCTGACAATCACCAAACACTGAACTGAGGCATGAAAGTATATGTCCAAAGCTGGCATAATTATTCCCAAGCAAACAAAAGTTAAGCACTGCTGTTTTCATGAGAACCAAGCACATTCTGCCTCTCCAAATGGCATAACATGTCGTATTTTAAAATGAACCATGATAAACGGACTGGCAGTTCAGCACTGCCTGGTGATTTCAGCTGTTTCTCTTTTTGCCCTCCAAAAAGTAATTGTAAAGGAGTCTGATATCAAAATACACAGAAAGTACATAGCCTCTTAATACTAGGCCATTAAAATTCAACCACCTAAAACCCTGGGCACATTTGAAAATCTAGACTTAAAAAGTTGCAACAAAGTTGAAGAATCATTTAATTAATAAGTTGCTGTTCTTTTTCTGTTATACATACATGCAAAGTACATTTGCCCATTCCCATGCTCAAACACACACAGACATCCTGATTTCTCTACCAAGTAAGACGTTACTGAAGCGTCATAATTTGTATGTGATGTACATGTTGAACAGGAAAGAAGCATGACAGTATAACAAGGATGCAACCTAGATGAAACTGAACCAGGAATAGAGATGGCAGAGGCATGGAGCAAGGGAAATGGGAGTCTGGGAACATTCATGCAGGGTAACATTGGTGTGTCCCTCAAACTCAAAAAAAGGAGAAAGCTTTCAAAAAATGATGAACAAGTTTAAGAACCTTAGGTCCTCAATCACAAAAAAACCCAGGCACCTAACGCTCACTTATGCTCTACAGTAAATTACTTCCTGGATCTAGTGTAAACAAAGCCATTTCATTCTCGTTCAGTGTCAAACTAAAAAAGATGGAAAAGCTCCATCAACAATTCTGAAACCAAATCACAAGAAAGTGCATTATCTGGGTTTGCACTTTTCCTTTTCACAACCTGTCTTGCAAAGTCATGTATGTGGGATTGCCATGTACACAACTGGGGCCAGCTAAGGTAGATGTAATGAAAAGGTCTACACAGGAACACTGGATTTTATTTTATAATTTCTCTTAGCACAATTTCTCCCAAATCAATTCTTCTCAGAATTTTTCTCTTCTAATGAGTTTAGGGCAAAGTCCAGAAATGTAATTTTCATTTCAATTTCATTTCTAAAAGCAGTGATCAGCAATGATTAGTCAGCTAGATTCATCCTTTGGAAAGAGGATCTTGACTTATTTGAGAAGTCTCCCCACTTTAATTACATTCAAATATCTCGTGTAGGAATATTAACTAACATACATGAGTAATATTAGCAGGGTCAAAATACCATTATGGTTAAATGCATTCCTTCATCCAAAACTTGTAACTGGAGCTCCTCTGTGATGCAAAACACTTCCTTACACATGTGTCCCCTCATCTTCCACTTACTAAAGGTGCTGCAGCCTTCATTATCATAGTAGAGAATAGCCACAAATACAGCCAGAAATTTATCTTCACACAAAAAAATTGGCATGATGTCAGTATTCCTTCTTTAAAGCTTGGGAACAGAGGGCTGAGATACCAGAGCAGTCTTCACCTCTCTCTGTGCCTGCAAAAACTGGAGCAGGTAGAAGAACAATAGAATCTGGAAAAGGAAAAATGGAGAGTCACCCATAGAGAAGGCGGCACTGCATTATGAGCACAAGGTTATTTTTGTAATCCCACAGGCTTGCAGTGCATACCCTGCTTACAATTAAATACAACTTTATGCAAAGAATGCTGTAAGAAGAATGAAATCCATTAAGATGTATTCTAATCTGCTTTAAGCACAACATAACTATTCATTTGCCATAAGCATGTCTCATTTAAGCCCCAGGGTCTAGTTCTTCTCCCGTTATATGCATTTATTTAACATTTCACAATCTGTTAGTGCTGAGAGGCAATTTAGGGCAGGACCTTAGTGTGATTATCACTTGGAGCAAAGAAGCTTATTACCTTACACCCACGCTCCCGAGCAGTCACTACAGATACCCCAGAGTTTATATCAACTGGAAGTAAAGATTAGCTATGGATGTTAATAGATACACAATCATATCTTTCAGTAAGATTTACATAACTATGGATTTGTGCTAGTGTAAAATTTTGCTTTCTGTCCTGTAATTAAGGGTGATATATATGAAACTGAAGGTAATCACAACATTATATATACTAATCTTTCACAAACTAAGAGTCTGCTAATACCTAAGTATATTATTCTAGAATTGTTATGAATCATGTAAAAATATGTTCGGTTATATTATTAGCAGTAAATTAAAAATATGAAAAAGTATAATTAGGTGGTTATCTTGTAACAAAAATGTAATTACACTGAAAGTATAGAGATCACTTCAGTTTTAAATATGAGCATAGACACATATATTTAATTTGTTTTGGATAGTTTTCAAACAAACATGTTGCACCACCATTTCGGATAAAATAAACTTCCTAGCATTTTTTTTCACATACAGAATACTGCAGGTGCTAAAAGAACAAGGTTTTTAGCTACTATTAAGTATATTGAATTAAATATTTCTTTATTACAAACACAATGTGTCCTCTCATCATTAAACATCTATATTTTTCCAGCTATCTTCTGAGTATCTTGATCACTGTCTTGGTGTCATTTTACACAAGCGCACAGACTAATTAATTTTGAGCAACTAGGGCCAATAGCAAAAAGAACCCCACTTCCTAGTCAACCCAAACAGCTAGTTCAACTATGAGCCAAAATCATGTCACCTCCACCTCTGCTTCTCTTGCAAGGCTTCAATTTCTCTGAGACATAGTATAGTATATATGTACACAACTCCCTTCACATGGCTTAAAAGCTGATGACTGTAAACTGGCAATAAAAAAATCCTGGAATGGTTCTTTTTTGCATTTATGATTTCTTCTAAACAACAGTGTACAAAATGTACCATTCCTTGTGAGCGTTAATTGAAACAAACACCCTAATTTATCATATTCTTAACACAGATTCCTTTTTTTCAGAGTTTTTAACAGTAGAGACACCTTCTCAGCAGATCTGCTTCTTCTATTCAAGCTGCAAAAGCTTTCAGAGGAGGATGAGAGTTAATTAGAAAAAAAGTATCGCAGTCAAAAAAAAAAGTAGAATACAAATGACTAGTTAGAGGAGAAGACAAGAGATCAATTTTTATAAAGGGACTTGTATTCAAATGTCAACTTCATCCAGAAGTCTGCATAATTCATGTAATACCTCTAGCCCATATATGCCAGTTGATAGCTGTACCTGTTTGAGGACATTAATTACACACTAGAAAAGTCAGTCATTGTGTTAAAAAAAAAGATTGGATAGATAATGAAAGTAATAGGTATTGAGCAGGAAGAATACTAACTCTGATGCCAAGATAATATAGAAATGTGTGGATGGAGAATCTGACCTTTATTCTGTAACAGAAACAAGCAGTATCATTTTAGAGAATGTTATTTTACTACAGAAAATTGAAATTAGTGTAGTATGGCCTCTGGGCAAAATTTTTATCTAATTTCACTATTGGAAAATAAAGATTAAACTAATTTGAAATTAATAACTTTTCAAAGTTTTTTTCCCTGTGAAAAATTCAAAGGACTTTCAAAAATTAAGTGCCTGCATAACAAGAAAATTATGCTTTGGTTGCCGTTATGAAAAAATAAAACTCAAAACACTCCTTTTTATTACTCAGAAGCTGTAAAAGAAATTCATGCTGAACCAAAAAAAAAATTCCACTGAATTGAATGATCATTAAATTATTCCTTTTGGGACAGTCCGTCTACACTAAGGCTGATAGGTAAGAGAAGTAAAGGTAAGTAGAGTCTCTGTCACATTACCAGCTTCTCAATATCCACAGCACATCCGTTTTATTTGTTAACTGCATAAGCTACAATGGCCAGTAGCTAAAAATAGTGCCAGACCTTGGTTAGCCTACACTGTCTTGCAGCTTGGGCATGGAAGGCTGGCCTGAATACCCTGAGATGTGCTAGTTGGGCCTTATACCCACTGTTCTCTGTTGTTATGTTCTGCTTGCCCTGCAGCATCCCAAGCCGCTCATCAATGCTTGTCACTTGAATACACAAGATAAAAATTAGCTGAGGATGTCTTACATTATACATGTGTCCAGCATGGATAATCTGTGTTGACAATGGTCAGACTCAGCATTGCTCCAGAAAATAAGGACTTGGGTCTTTCTTCACTAGAAACTAAATGCTTTTCCCACAAAGACAAAAAAACTTGCTGGAGTGTGCTTCCTTATTGAACCCAAGTAAAAAACACCCTTTGTATACTCTTCTAGTCCACTTCTGTGGCTTCTATGATGAGGATTGTACCCATCATGGCAAACTCATCAGTGATACTAGGGTTGGAGGGAGCCTGTGCTGGTGAAGTTCAAGGCCCAGAGGGATATGGGACAGGTGAGGAGTATAGTCAGGACACTAAATTTAAGGAAAGCAGATTTCCAGCACTTCAAGGATTTACTTGGTAAGATCCCCTGGGATGTGGTCCTCAGAGAAAAGGGAGCAGAACAGATCTGGAAAATATTCAAGGATGCTTTCCATAAAGCGCAGAGTGCTCCGTCCCCATATGTAGAAAATCCAGCAAGGAAGGGAAGACATCAGCATAGTTTAGTTGAGACCTGCTGGTTAAACTGAAGAAGAAAACGGAACTACACAAGCAGTGCAAGCAGGGACGAGTAACCTGGGATGTGTATGGGGTTGTTGTCTGGTTGTGTAGGGGGGAAGTCAGGAAGGCCAAAGGTCAGCTGGAGCCAAACTTGTCAAGGGAAGTAAGGACTAACAGGAACGTCTTCTACAGACACATCAATCAAATAGGAAAGTCAAAGAGAACATACCCCCACTGACAGATGAAAATAGTGACCAAATATCAACAGACAAGGAGAAGGCTTAGATACTCAACAAGTTTTTACCTCAGTTTTCACTGATAACTGCTCTCCTCACCCCTCCTGGGTCATGGGATGGCAAGATTATGACCAGGGGAATAAACCTCCTTCAGCCTGGTGATACTCAGAAGGAGGTGTGCTTCACTGAGCTCTCTACATCTCTTATTCAGCTGCCTGTACAGTTTGCCCTGTCTCCTGTCCCTTGTATGGTGAGAACAAGGATCTCTGTACATGAGTAAATACAATAGCATAGTATAAGAGCATTTAGCAATCAGTTATGCGTGCTGCAACCAGTTGCTTCCCCTTGATTGCTCCTTTTGTGTTAAGAGCTTGTCCTTCACGTCTTCAACAGCGGAGAAATTATGCAGCTAATCAGTGCAGTAATGAAACAGTTGTTCTGTTAATAAAAATTTTTAGACACTGGCAAAGAAAGAGGCAGTTTTACAAATGAGCCTCCTGTTCAGCTAGGGCTCCTGTTCAACTAGAGTGCTACAAAACAGTGCTTTGGCAATGCTTAATCTTTACTATTTCAACTGTCGATTTCTTTATTCCCAGGATCATGAACCAGAAGTGTTCAGGAATTTACCAAGGACAGCCAAGTCAGTCATATGGCTGTTACTATAGTAAAGTCACACATGAAGAATACAAGCTCCAGTTGAGAATGGACTCGGCTGCATCATGGACAGCATGAGTGCGCAGCAAGGGTTCCCGCTTCTGACATGGACAGTTCATATCTTGTAGGGATCCATCTGTGCATGGCATTACTGTCAACAGAACACCTCATGCCAGGATGGAGGACAGGCAGATCAAACAAGGCCTCTCAGAGCCTTTCAAATCAATCCTGGAGGTGCAGGGTTGCCTATCTGTCAGTTGCCTGATGGATGACTACCCTTGTGGGTTTTTGTAGCTTGACAAACTATCATTTTCATTTATATTTAACAAGCAAAGCTAGGAAAAGCAGTGGCCAAGTAGTTAACGTGTATCCTGACCTTCCAAAACTATCAGGAAGGCAGTAATTGCCACCAAATTGCATAGGATATTGTACTGGCCATTTCAGCATCCTAAACAGGAGTTGGGTACTTCAAGCAATTTGTCTTGGTGTTGGCATTAATGCCATCATAACCACAGGTCTGAGGCAGAAAAGACAATGAGGGGAAAATGAAATTAAAGGATATGCATTTGCATCATGGCTGCAAAGTCCCTGAAGAAATGTGACTCCAGAGGGGGAATCACTCATAGAATCAGAATCATAGAATCACAGGTTGGAAGAGACCCTCTGGATCATTGAGTCCAACCATTCCTATCCTTTGTCTATAGCTGACAAAATTATTTTGTTAATTATTACAGTTTCACAAACCCCCACAACTTAATATTTTTTTAAAAAAATGGTATTGTAAAAAAATGTATTACTTTATTTTTTGATTGGGGCTTTTTACATGAGAAGGTGACACCACATTGGCAAGAAGTTTCACCAAAGCCACAGAAATTCCTCCTGTCTTCCTTCCTTTGATACTAGAATGCCCCTGGGCACTGAGAGAAAAGACTAACTTTGACCAACAAAGCAAAGCTCTCTCATTGCTGACTGCTCCAGTGAAATCTTTCTCTGCTAGAGGACTTTGCCAGAACACTCAGGCCACCTGGACAGGAAGGTTTGCTGAGACTCGGATATGCATGGTATGTCAACCTCAGACATCGCCCTTATTGGACCAGAGAAATACCGTTTCCCAGCCTGGCTCCTTTGACAACTTCTCACGAAGCATTTGGTAATCAAGGGACAACATGTCCTACCAAAGTCCTTTGGCAAGAAAAAACAGAATTTGTACTCAGTATTATTTCAGATGTGAAATTATAAGCTGCTTTTGTGAAGTATTAAATGAATAGTTCAGGACAAAGCAGTTTTTAACAAAAAGAGGAAGCAAGATACTTGTGGTTTAGCTTTGCACCTCAGCAAGCCTCAAAAAAAATTCTATAATATCTCACTATTCTCAGGATGCAGCTTTTTCTTTTCAACGAGGCTGTCACCTCCTGTCAGCATCCCCTCTGCCTGCCTTCATCCTCTTAATTAGTGACTGTGAGCTCTGCCTTTGTTCTCTCCATTTGGCTTTAAGCTAGAGAAGTTAAATTGAAGGAATTCTCCAGAAGGCTTTGTGCCTGCACATGAAGATGTCATAAATAGTTTCTAATGATTTGAACAGTGACTAATAAGTAGCTACATTGGGTAACCTTTCAGCATGCTGAATAATTTGTTAAAAAGGTAATCAGTTTAATGGGGGCTAGTTTAGTATCAGTATGGAAACAGGCAAATTTAAACTCAAATCAGCACTGTTGTTCCTCTGTGCCCCTGTGACCAAGAGACTTCCCCCTATATATCAGTACTGGGGCAGAGCCAAGAATTAGGGGGCAAATAACTCAAGGGCCAAAGCCTAAAGCAGATGTTAGGCCTAAACCCATTAAGGTTGCTTAGTAGAAAACCCTGTAATTAAACCAATCAAACACCTCAGCTAAAAATAGTTGTCGTCTTCAGGAGATAAGCCCATACCTGTGAAGTCCAATAAAGATCAATTCCTCAATTTTCTGCACCTATGCTATCATTAAAATGTCATTTCTACTCCCTGTTTTCTTATGGCAGGTTCAACATCATAATAACGCACTGGAAAAGCAATAAAATACCTTGCCTTCTAGCTGTTGCCCAGAAAGGAAGTACAAGACACATCCCTGGAAACATTCAGGGTCAGATTGGATGGAGGTCTGAGGAACATGATCTAGTTGAATACTGCTCACTGCAGGGTGGTTGGACTAGATGGCCTTTAAAAGTCCCTTCCAACCCAAACTAATCTATGATTCTATGTTTCTGCCAATGAAACAACCAACTCTGAAACTTGAGCAATGGCAAGAGACCTTGACTTACTGTTCACATCTACTCCTACATCTGCCAGGGATGATTTTCAAAATTGGAGATTAAGGCAAAAACGTAATTGATGTCTTTTTTTTTTTTTAAATCTAACAAACTACTTTTATGCAGAAGATACATCCCTACACTCTTAACTCCTCAAGCACATTCACATACCATACCTAAGGGAAACACGTATATTAACAGGAGATTCATCCTTATAGAGTGCTACTACGGTTGACCACAACCTAACTTGGGATGCAGTGAGACTGAACTTATATCAGTGTATGGTTCTAAGCCCTCCTGGCAGGAAAGTGCTTGAAGTTAGCTATTAGCTAATAATAAATTACTCTGGAATTGCCCTAGAAGTTTGGTAAGATATGAGGATGCTTGTGCCTATATCAAACACTATGCAGAAGTAACAGAAATACTCTCTGAAAAATAAGCCTGCTGAAAGCTCTGTGCATGTATGAATAACAGACATTACATTGTGAACAAAACAAAATGTTCCTTTCTTTAAGAAGTAACAAGGAATCAGGATGCTTCTGCTTCCAGCTGGGCCAGACAAAGATGTATTTTTCAATTATAAGACTGCAGATTTCACAGTATAAGCAAGTATATCACAAATCCTTACCCTGAACTAGACTGCTTGTTCTGAATCTGTCAAAGAATATGTGACAAAACATTTTGGTTTTTCCTTGTGAAATGGTCACTCATTTGGAAATATCCTTGAAAGTTTTGGGGTTTTTTTCAAATATTACAAAAGTCTTATTCAAAACAGTAGTTCAGTATGGGCTTTGGTAAAATATATATGTCAGGGAGAAATGAGACAGAAAACACAGAATCATAGAATGGTTTGGATTCCATCCAGAGAGATCTGGACAGGCTTGAGAGCTTGGGTCTGTGCAAACCTCGTGAAGTTCATCCTTGTTGGGTGCACCACTTCTGAGCTTGGAGGAGGTGGACCTTGAATATTACCCAGTTTCCTTGGGCCTCTTTCTTTTCCCAGGATTTATCCAATGGTACCCTACCAAGCAGAACCCAAAGTCTGGTCTCACAAAGTCCAGGATAGTGAGATTGTTGATTGTCTTTTCTTGTTGTCCTAAGGATCTTGAACTCCACCATTTCATGGTCATGGCAGCCAAGGCTTCTCTCGAGCTTCACACACCCAACAGCCCTTCCTTGTAGTAAGAACATGGTCCAGCTTAACGCCTCTCCTCACTGGCTCTTTTGTCACTTGGAGAAGGACGTGATCATCAGTGCACTCCCCCTGGGTTGCTTATGTCCTGCTGTGTGGTCCCTCAAACAGATGTCAGTGTGGTTGAAGTCCACATGAAGACCAGGGCTTGGAAATATGAGGCTTTGCCTATCTGTAGAGGGCCACATGCACTCTTTCTTCCTGGTCTGGTAGGCTGTAGCAGACCCCCATTGTAATGTCACCTGTCCAAGTCCCTCGCTTCCTGTAAGCTCTAGGTCAGATCTTCATCAGTCCCCATGTGGAGCTCCATGCACTCCAGCTGGTCATTGACATAGAGGGCAACATCCACCCCTCATCTACCTTGCCTGTCCTTCCTCTGAACATTCTCCCTTCATCCCAGTCCTTTAATGGAACTGTCAGGTCAAATCTTCCAGGCATAGATCTCAACTGGCTTATTTACCACTGTAAGTGTGCAGTCATAGATCAAGGATCCCAGTCTTACAACTAACAGCACACTGGAGTTTCTGAATGTATAATGGTTGAGCTGCTGCAATAAAAACAATTTGAAAGTCTTCATCTGCAAGCTTAGTCCAAAAACTATCAAAACAAATTGCAGACCACTTTACTATAAAAGTCCAGGACAATGAAGCAGGTCCAACCAAGTAGCAGCCCCAGGAGAAAACAAATTAAAATATTTTTGGGGGGAAGACAAGAGCAAATTTTGTTATACTTTAGGGTTTTTTTGGTTTGGGTTTTTTTTTTCACAAAAGGGTGTTCAAAGACAGATTTCAGTTTCATATTTCAAATGAAAATTAAAAAACACTGAGGAGTAAAATTCTTGAGTTGTAGCATAAAAATTATCTTTTTTTAATTATATGAGCTTGGATTCTCATTTAAGGATCCTGATATTCACACACACAAAGGCCATTTTTTCTTCTTGGGAATACGCTTATTCTGGAGCGAGTCCAGAGAAGAGCGATGAAGCTGGTGAGAGGGCTGGAGAACAGGCCTTATGACGAATGGCTGAGAGATTTGGGGTTGTTTAGCCTGGAGAAGAGAAGACAGAGGAGAAATCTAATTGCTCTCTACAACTACCTGAAAGGAAGTTGTGGAGAGGAGAGTGCTGGCCTCATCTTCAAAGTGACAGGGGACAGGACAAGTAGGAATGGTCAACACGGTCCACCAGGGGAGGTTCAGGCTGAACATTAGGAAAACATTTTTTCATTGAAAGAGTCATTGGGCACTGGAACAGGCTGCCCAGGAAGGTAGTTGATTCACCTTCCTTGGAAGTGTTTAAGGGATGGGTGGACAAGGTGCTAAGAGGCATGGTTTAGTATTTGGTAGATATGGTTGGACTGGATGATCTGGTGGGTCTTTTCCAACCTGATGATTTTATGATTCTATGATTCTTCTGTTATTGCCTAAGCCAGGTCTCGCTAGACTTGACTAACCTTCAGGTCTGTAACTTAAATTCACCATGTTTACACCCTGGTGTACTTGGAAACCTTGATACCCACCTGTAAATGGAAAAACATGACTCCACTGTAGTTTTCTCCATTTGTAGGAAGATAAATATGTATGGCATCAATGCTTCCTAGCATTCTGACAGTCAAAACAGTCACCTCCTGATATGAGGCAAGCTTTAATAAACAGAATCAGTAGTGCTTTCTGACTTGGTACTCACAGAGAAGCATTAGTGAGAGCTCCTAGCATTTTTTGATTAGTACATTTCTCCAGGCAAGAGTCTGATTGAGTAGTAATTTCCAGGCTGAAAGCCTTCAGACCACAGGGACCCATCAGAGCAAACTCAGTGGCAACTAATTCCATGACTTCAGTGGGCTGAGAGTTTTCCAAAACTCCCTTTCACAAAAAGGATACCTACAATCAAGTTAAATAAAACAAACCAAAGCCAACCGAGACCCTTATTTTGACAATATTTCTGATTAGCCCAGGACTTTTGCACCTTAACCTCCTGCCATACCTGTATTTCCTGGGAATATAGCAGTAGAGAGATTATTTGTAGGTTAATACTTGCCAATTCAAGTATCAAAACCCTCTGTTTCTCCCACTGATCAAAGCACACACTTCAGGTAAAGAAATTCCACATTTTAAAGCATGTAATACAAGGACAATCTGCCACTTAGACTCAATCTTACCAGTTTTAAGAGAAATATAGTACAGTTCACTTCAGCCTACATTTCTCTTATTTTACTGGCTTATGACTCACAGCTTAAGTAGGCTCTGATAAAACTAATTACTGGCTTATCTCTCTTGCAAAGGTAAATTCCCCATGGATCTCATGGGAAAGATGACAACTGTTTTGAAAAATGGTATTGCTGGTTCTTTGTACCAAGCAAACCACTAGAAACCGGAATCTGTGATAAAACACACATGTTTTTCCAGTAAATGTCCATGGTAACAGAGCAGAAGAGATGTAGACATTTTATTCTTCCTAGATTTTCTTACTGCATTTTCATTTATGCATTTACTAAGGTCAAATGTAAACTATGCAAAACCTTCTACAAGCTTTTTTAGCAACTGTTACATACTGTCTGTAAGCCTGTATTCTTTTCTTGCTTTGGTGCACCTATCAATGCTTTACTGCGTTTACTGGACACATTTCCAAGCACAAAAATCTGATTCTGAAACAAGCATTTGTTTTTCTTTTCTGAAAATAACAGCAGCTTTATACTTTCCTGTATGTGAATAAATCACTGCTGAATCTCAGGAAAAAAAAAATACTAGCTCAAACCAAGTAATTACTACTTGGGGTAAAAAAAGGACCAGGTTTGTTTGAGAGCTTATTATGGGGGTTTTTTACATCAAAATAGATAACTTGGAAATAAATGCTTTTCAGCTTCAGATCTTTAAAATTCTGACTTGAAAATGTAGCCACAAAATCTTCCTACACAAACCAATTTGATCTCATCTAAAACTTCATCTTGAAAGCAATTGTCAGTATATTCTGAAAGACTGCATAACTTAAAAACTACTGAAAATACTATTAGGAGGATAAAAGCAAATTTCTCATTTTTGTGTCTTCCCAGTTGACTGCATTATAGTATGGAGGGGCACTGACTGATTGTCACATAAGCCTGTGTGTACTGTGCTTTACCATAGAGATCCCCCCACTAACGAGGAGCAATGAGTACACTCCCATGTCCTGTTACTCAGCCTATCTCTTTGTAAGGATTTTTTCTCATCACTTCTTAGTAGGAATTTCTTTCTTTTGCAGGGGAACACAGATACAGCTTGGTTGGTTTTTTGAATATGGCTTCAAATGAATCCATGTGAAAGCTTAGTGTTACACAGGATAATACTAAACTGCTTAGCTTTCCCATCTCAGTTACCCTTTAAATAACAAGAGCTGTAACAGAGTGAGGTATGAAGAAAATTGTGTAGAAAAAAATATAAGGAAGATCCAATAATTCATTCACTGAACATGCCACACTTAAAGAAATAACATGTATGACTGACAACATGCACAGTCTGCAAAACTTTACCCAGGTTTGAACAGTGACTTGACCGTGATATCTTTATGAAAACATTTGGATCCTCAATCCCCATCTTCTGCTCTCATCACTACACTTCAGCTTTTCTTTAATATCTGATTTCAGTAGAAGACTACAAGTGACAGAGTAATCCCTTTTTTTTTTCATTAGGAAGGCACCAAGGGAAGCTATAGAATGGGTCTGCTCTGTCTATCAGTGGCACTTACTTTGAGCTTAGGCTGCAGGTTTATAATGAATAAAATAAAAAATATATATATAAAACCCCTCCTTCTCCTTTGAGAAAGGTGGGTCTTATCTGATACCTGTAAACCTGGTTTGCCATCCCACTGTCAAAAAAACAGAGTTGTTATGGTGACACCAGCCACAGAGCCACGTATTAATAGACGACCTGTCTGATCTTTACAATGTGACTGCTTGTAAATGGAAGGAGGGAGGAAAAACTCACCTGGCCCCCGATTCCCTCACTAGCCATCCCAAGGCCCTAAAATCTCTTGTAATCACTCCTGGGCTACATAACGCAGCTTCATCACCTCCCACATGGAACAGCAGCAAAGAGTGGTAGTGTGATGGTCTTACTAGACTGGGGAGCTTCCTAGCAATATCCCTAACCTGGGCTCCTGGGAAGCAAGAGACTTCCCTGTGAGTGGGGTCTGCTTATTGGGCTGTATGTTCCCCTCAGCAGAGAGTATCCTCCAGCTATGACTCTCTATGACATGGCAGTTGTAGCAATACTGAGGGGGGTGTGATTCTGATCTTGGCCCTTCCTCTGATGTAGATAAGTCATCACCCACATTTTCCTCTAGTCGGTTCTCCACAGCTACAGCCTCGTATCTGTTGTGCAGAGGCACCTGGGGAGGTGTGGGAAAGGAGGGGAGTGATTTTCTACCCTGCTGTCGTACTTACTTCCACTTACTATTTTCCTTTAAGTCCTTGCCAACATCCTGGGGGATAGAGTGGGGGTGATGGGAAGATACCAAATCCCTTTAATCAGGGACTTTTTCTGATGCTGTCTCTATTCCTGTGTCAGGGAGCTCAGGCTATGGTTCCACCAGTCTATCTCTTGCTTAGGCTCCCTGATGCTCCTTAGCCTCTCTACTTCCTCTCACAGCTCTGTTGCCAGGCTGAGATCTTCCACCCGCTCACACCTTATGCAGATGTTGTCCCTGCTGCTCCCTGTTTCCAGTGCAAGCTGACGGCACTCCCTGCAGGCTGATATCTGGATGGCTGCATGTTTTCCTGGGTGCTCAGTCTGGGCTGACATGTCCCTGTCCCTTCTGGCAGGTGCAGAGGATGCAAGCCTTCTGCCAGGTGTGTACCATGGCTGGGCTCCCTGTCACTGACTGAACCAACCTGAGCATGGAGACTGTGACCTCCCTGCATGCTCTGCCCTCACAAATCACTCTTGTAAACTACTAAGCCTGCTTTTCTGACAAGGCCTGTCCCTGGTTTTGCGCACTCCTGTTCACAGCCCTCTGGAAGCTACGCTCCTCAGGGGCCGTTCAAATATTTATGACTGCTTCCAGGACTACCCCCTGTATCAGACGCCACATGGTAAGTGCTAGGGCCAAGAATCAGGAGCCACCTGCCCTTTGCTCCCTGTTGGGGTGTTCCCTCACTCCACAAAGCACATTTTCTGCCTCAATCTAGCACCCAGCTACAGCACTTACTGTGTCTGCTGCCACCTGCTTATTGAGTCCTTGTATGTTTGTTACTTCCAACATTTTCTGGTTATAATAATGTCAGTAAATGAGTGATTTTGTCCTTCTTGTAAGATGTGAGGCCTCTTTCCTGCTTCCTCACTTCAGCTCCTTTGCCAGAAATCTCTATTTTACTTTATTTTTTTGTCCTTCTTTTTCTTGCTGAATTGCACTATGATTAATAAGTGTTTCATGATCTCTTGTATTTTTCTTCTCGACTTTTCTTTCAAAGTCATGAGAACCACAGGAAAAAATCCTTCAGAAAAGACCAATTTTGCACATTTCTGAGCTGCAGGACAAGGTTTCAAGAGAGAAAGTCCTTCAGAAAGTAAAGAAGTTGCCACCCACCCTGCAAACAGAAGGTCATGGTCATTGTCTGTGATATAGTCCTCATGTAGACCTTCCTAGAGGGAAAAAAATCAGTTTAACCATCTCTCCATAATGCTGGCAGGGAGAAGAAAAAGCTCTTGTACAGACCTGTATAAGGATAAAAGAAGGGTTCATGTGAAATTCAACTAGAAGCAACAGACTCCCTGCACAAGTTCTCAAAGCTTAGGAAACCTCAGATGCAGAAGTGTCATCATTGTTTGAACAGTGAGCTTTTCAAATTTCTGTGTGGACTTTTCCAGTGGTGTTTTAGGATTTGGGAGGGTTTTTTGTGAATGCTTTTAAGCTTTCAGTGCTAACAACACTTTGTGTCAGGAGTTTCCATAGCTGAACTATACGGCTTGTAAAGAAATGCCTTCTTGAATTGCTTAAGCCTGTGTGTGATAGCTTTTCCTTACTGACCACCAGTATTTGAAGTCCTAGAAGAAATGACCGTTCTATAATGTGAACTTATTTCACAATCCTCCAGTCATTGATTTTCCAACTTGAAAAGTCCTAGGTTGTTAGATTACTCCCTGAAGCTCTTCCATACTTTGAGTGCCCTTGGTACGTCCTTTGGATCTTTACCAGTAATATTATTCAAATATAAGTAAGTCTGCCAGAAATCCAAAATGCTCAAGAGGTGGGAGTCACAGCTTTATACAGTGTTATAATAATGGCTTCTACCTTATTGTCTATTCCTTCAAATAATTCCTAACCTTACACCTGCTTTAGGACTGCTACTGCTCATTCAGCCAGTGTTGTGGCAGAACTATCTATTTTAATCCCAACAGCTTCCTCATGAAGAGCTTGAAAGGCTAAACAGGTAGCTGGTGACCCATTGCTGAGTGTACAGTTAGGATTGATTTTTTTTCCCCAATGTTCACCTCTTTGTATTTTTTCCTACACTGAATTTGATTTAATATTTTGTTATCCAGGCACCCAGAATAGTGAGGTTAATGACATTGCCCTCTCTGTTAACAGATAAGCAACAGAACAATGAAGGTTTGTACAGGGATTTCAGCAAAGAAGAGGGGGAAAATGGGTTTGTTGCATCCTCACTTTTCCCCTGTGTAAGAAAACATGTTCCTTCTAAAGCTGCTTTGATGTTCTTGTATACCCATAATGTCTGGGAGTGTCCGCACAAAAGCAGCCATTTCCCTTTACTTACAGAAGTGGGGAACATGTATACACGATGAAAAATATCCCACACATGAACGTGAGGATGGAAGATAAGATCCAAATTTAAGGAGGGACAAACAGCTAAGTAAGTCCTTCAAATACTAAAAATTGGCTACAAGGAGGAGGGGTTTCTGTCCTTTATGCCAAGATGTTTGAAAGCATCTGTCAGAGCAGTTGGTCTAGCTAAATCAAAACAACCACTTAAAGTCTTGGTATCCAGTAACCAGCTAGCTGCTGAGTAAGGACTAGGGAGTATAGAGTCACTCGAGTCACAGAAAGGAGACATAACTGAGATGGGAAGAGCAGCACAGAGACCGAAAGATGGGCTTAATGTTTCTTCTTACACTAGTAAAGCAAGTATGTGCACTGCACAACATCCTTGGTAAGGCTGCTGTGGGCTGGTATGAACCACCCAGATACAAAGGCAACCTGTTCCTGCAGCCTGCTCATGGTCAGATCTGCACCGTGATGAAAGATATCAGCTTTTAATATTGAATATAATCTTGCTGCTCACGCAGTTTCACATTCAAAACCTCTCTCAGCTATAGTGCTACAAAAAGTGTGACAGCATTTGGGGATGTAAACACTGCAGTCAGAGAGCAGCCCTGCAGAGGAAGATATAGGAATTGATGAGAAATTCAACATGAGCTGGCAGTCTACGCTGGCAGCCCAGAAGGATAACTGGCTGCATGTGTTCTGGGCTGCATCAAAAGAATCATGGCCAGCAGGTCGAGGGAAGTGATTCTACCCCTCTACTCTGCTCTTGTGACCCCACCAGGAGTATTGTGTCCAGTTCTGGAATCCCCAACACAAAAANATCTTTCCAGTACCTGAATGAGGCTGTAAGAAAGCTGGTGATTTTCTTAAATGATGCCCACCTGTGACCTATGAGCTCTGGTACTGTAGTCTAACTGAAGTCCAGAAAAACCCTGAAACTCTCATATTGCTGGCTTCCTGATCACAATTGTTTTTCATAGCTGAGCTCAAGACCGTCTCCTGCAGAGTAGTTTCTTCTTGCTTATAAACATGCTTATGGAAACATCTGTTGGTCAGAACCATGGATGTTGAATAAGTTCCTGACCAATATAAGCAAAACCTCACAAGCAACAAAACGTTTGTATTAACCATATTGCAAATTCCTATGAAAGGCACTATCCAGCCCAGCACCAGAAGGAGTCTGGCATTAATATGCCATGGAGGTAGACAAACATGCCTGGAGGTAGACAAACACTTAGTTGGAGAAGAGCCCAGGGGCTTGACTAAACTGATTGAAAGCAATCAAAATAGTCTTGGGAGCCTCTGTGAGGTTAGGTGAGAATATTGCAAGCTTCTGGCTCTGATTTTCATCATGGCTGCTCTCAGACTTGTTATCCTGGACAAATAAATGACTTCAATAACCAGAAGAGCCTTCTGCTACATCTGCCTGCACGGGTAGTACATAGCTGCTGCAAGCCTATGAAACATATTGCTGCCTGTCTTTTTAGCCTTGTGCTGCAGAGTCCCCAACTAGGGAATGTCTCTTCCTCACATGCATTCAGTCTAATAGAATAAGACCTGAAGACACTTCCAGAACAGGCTAAAGGAGTGCCTACACCCTGAGACAGAGGCTACAGCACAGTCCTCTCTAGTCCCCACGCTGGCTGATTTGCTTTACTGTGTAACATAGGCCTGGAACTCCAGACAATAATTAAGTTAATGGTGGGTTGCCCCAGCATTACAGTAATTGATGATTTAAGCAGGCATAGGACACTGCTGAGGTCTGGCACACAATAAAGCTACTCATCCAAATTCACACCATTGAGCAATTTTGCTACACGCATCATGTTCCAGGATGCTAACAGCTTCACTGTTTCCTAATGACCTGGGGCAATTTGTGCAGTCTCCAGCTATGTCTTATATCAAATCTCATTTGATTCTCTGGTATATTGCAATACTACTAAAGATAACCATCCTTCAAATATGCTTTCCACACATATCACCCCCCTTCTTTACCAGCTTTAGATGAAAAGGGTAACAGACAGCTGTGTGTGCTAATTAAGGGAGTCCTTATAGGTTACACTCAGCATATATTTCTGCTTTGTTTCTGAAACAGTTCTCTTATCTAACCCCACAGCTGATGTAGTAAAAATTGTTAATAACAATGGTATGACTGAGAACAAGCTTGAGATGGAGATGATAACATTTTGCTTTGTCTCATGCAAACAGCTCTACATCGATCAAGCAGAGACATGGGAATCTGAACGCTAGTTTAACCTAGCACTGGCTTACCATTTTGCTTATGCTGAACAGAGAGAAGAAATTTGTGATGTTGCTGCGCATAAGCTTGTATTGCTACTTTATAGATCACCAGCTCAGAACAGATCTCTGATAACAAAGGCTTCAGGTCAGAGGAAGAGGTCTCCTTCAGTCCAAAATACTGTCTAATTGGAAGTAAAGTGCCTCAAGACATGTTCCAAACAAATAAATTAGTATCATCAAATGCTTACCCATAGGCAGATGGCTGGAATTGTACAGTGGGATTCCTTCTTGCAATCTGCTACCACTAAGAGCTGTTTGAGCCAGATCCAAACCCTCTTCAAGTTAATAGGAGTTTTTTCAATTAGCTTCAACAGGAGCTGGGTAGAATCCAGAGAATTAAGTGACCTTGGAGATGTCTTCTGGGCATCAGCTGACACTCTCCTTGTGGAAATTTCCAACTCCCTTGGGTTTTTTGTTTTTTGGGTTTTTTTGTAAGAATGTTCTGAAACAAAATATATTTAGTTTAAATTTCTAGAAATTCACACTACAGGAAAATTATGACCCAGTTAAAGCGAGAGAAAATTTTACCACTGATAGGAATTTACAATTATGACTGCAATTTACTCTGCTCCAGCAGTTCTACTGGCTCAGGTTGCTCAGATTGGCAAACTGGTTCTTGCAGTACCAAACAAGTAAGGCCAAAAGTTAGCACCTAATCACTGGTCTTGAGATGCCCCTCTGCAACTCTGTAGTATCTGGAAACTTTACACTATGCCATTTCTTGGGGGCTTATAGGAGCCCCTCCTATGACAACTATTAACATCAGCCTTTCCATTCCTCCCACTCCTGAACTATTTTAAAACATTTTGCAGTTACATTAAAGTCTCTGTAAGTTTTGCATTAACCTGATCCACTGCTCTGATGTGAAGTGCAGGTATTCCACAGTTCGTTTTAACTTCTGCAGAGAGCAGAAAGACCTACCAAGTACTGTCAGACCTGTGGTGTGGCCCATTGACAGTAATGCAGCTTTGAAATATTCAAATACAAGGCCATAACAAGTAGGCCTGGTGGCATTTTGAAAGTAAACCAAAATAATTTCACTGAAAGAAATCAGCTTGGATATTCAAGTCTCAGTCTTTTCAGATAGATGATGAAGGAGTTAACCGGGGATACCACCTGTGAAAATTTCCTACATTTACCTCAGGTAATTAAATGCCTTTAACAAAGGTAAAAAAAGGTGGTGGTGTGGGGGGGGGAGGGTGTTGAGAAGACAGAGAGTTCAGTCAATGGTGGAACAGAGTTCCTCAAGCTAAGAGTCCACAAAAAAAAACCCAATAAAGTCCATTCTGAAGTCCTGTCAAGTGCAATGTATCTGTCTTCCACTAAGTCCTGCTGGGGACTGAGGGATTGTATCCATTAAAAAGACATCTTCAAGGGTGCAGGTGAAGGCAGGGTACACAAAGCATGTAAAGGATGCAGTAAAGAATTCAGTAAAGGGAAGAGGGCTTAAGGCTAAAGAGGTGCAACTTGATGACTCTTGCATACACGGCTAAAAGAAGGTGATATATACAAGCAGAGAGGCATATAAACCAATTCAGTGCTCTGCTTATTTACCTAGCATATCTGGTCTGGGTTTAACCTGAAAAACTCAAGACCGTCTTGGTATTTGAAAAAATTAAGCTCTTTCTTTCCAATCCATTCTTTTTTATTTTCCTTTTTTATAGGTAGAATACTCAGAGTATTCAAAACAAGATGCTTGGATTTTGCAAGAGATAAAATGCTTTAAAAAATCCTTTTCAAAAAACAACAAAAATTGGGGTTTAGTGTAGTTGTTGTTGAACTTGAATGCACATAGTGATCATTATTCACTTCTGGAAATCCTGTAAAGCTCTGGCTGGAAGACCTAACCTGACACATTGCTGCATTGGCTTTCAAATGGAAATCCTACAGGCCCAGAAATGGGGCTGTGCACAGTTCTTGCAGTCCTCCTTTGTTCCGTGCCTCCATGCAAAGAAACTCTGCCTGGGAAAGAGCCCTGGGAGACTGTGGCTGCAGACCTTGTGTCAAGATGGCTACAAAGCCCCATCAGTTCAAGTCTTTATTGCTTATTCCAGGCTCCATAAAGTATTAGCAGAAGGGTACTGAAGAAGTCAATACTCTGTTTGCTGACTTCATCAGCGATAACATAGTTCTAGAAGGAAAGTATCTCTGTGATACAATACACACTGCAAAATCTAAACCTTGACATTCCTAGAAGGGTGATAACAGACAAAAAGGCCTGATTTTTGTAAAGAGTCAGACTACTAGAAGGAGATTCTTCTGGGAGATAATTTGATCATTTGATCTTCCAATACCTTTTCTAATCAATCTCACCCAATCTTTCAAACTGTGCTCTGAGCTACTGAATATTTTTCTGTGCTGTAAACAACAGGACAAAGTCAACGTAAAGATCTTGCCATCAGTAAACTAGCTTGAAGTCTTTCCTATATCTTGTGTTGACTGGAATGATAAATAATTTATTTTCAGAGTACTAGATCTCAGAAATAAATTCCTAAAACAAAACTCCTGCAAAACACAACTATTATTCAACTGATTTTAACAATTCGATAAATGCAGGGCAATGACTTCTGTTAGCTATTCTCCAAGCCAAGGTCTACTACATCATTAAATATTATTGAGTTGGGTCTGCCATTTTACTTGAAATTATGTGCCTGGCATTTTGGTCTATGGCTGTAAATGCTGGAAATGTCAGTTATATAAGCATCCATCTTTTTCAGTACTGTCTCCCATCAAACATTAATGGTAGGAGCTCTAATCCATTCTACACAGTCCCGGATATCTACATTTGCTAGGAAAGAACTGTAACAGAGTGCACTGAGGACTCACAGTAAGTAATTACTCTCAGAAATATCTCAGTAAACTCAATTTACTCCCAGAGGTCTTTTAAATTATATCCCGTTAGAGTGCAATGCTTTTTCAAATGACAAGGTCACACAAAAAAGCAAAACTGTATTTTATCTTTATCAGAGATTTACCCCCCCCACCATAAAACTGTTATAACACATAATTCCAACCAGATAGAGATATTGTGTTTTACTGTTGGAGCCCAGGAAAGCTATAAAGCAAGCAGAGTTGTTGTTTACAGTCATAATAAATTTGGAATATCGTATAGCATTCTAGGTGAGGCAAACACATCTATTACTGTCAGCTGAGTGGGAAGCAGTATTTTTCTTTTAACCTTTGTTGGTAAAATTATTGTATTTTGAATTTACATGAATAATGAATCAGAATAAATGGATATCAAGTTATATTAATATAGCAGAACACACATTTGATCTCATCACCTTGCTTATTTGCCTTCGTAGCTTTACAGCAAGAAGTTATTGAAAAGAAATGTGGATTATGTAGTTGACCAACACTTCTAATTTTACTAAAAGTATTTCCTGTATTTTAATCTTCTGATGCAAAGTAATTAGGAAAGTATGTGGAAAATGTTCTTGCCATTGTGTTTCTGAAAAGCATGAAAATATGTACCCTGAGCTCAAAACCATGAGCTAGGAAAACTCTTTAAAAAACATAAGACTCTTTGAATTTCTATGTTAATCTCTTGTATGGTAACAGAGTAGGAAAGCACTCTTCAGTCTTTAAGTCTTCACCAAGTACCAAAATAGTTGCCATGCAATCATGGGACAATGAAAAAAGACAACTAAGGTGCAGAAGTAGCAACATTGTCACATCTTAGAAGCAGTCATTTTGGGTAATAAAACTGCATGTTGTGCTAATAAATAGAGATTTTATTTTAACTGAAGAGAAGGATGTAGAAGTAGTCAAACAGACCCTTCACTAAGGATATCCTTAATTTCATTCCCATTTGAAAAAACTATGCCTTTAAGTGAATATATGCTTTTATTCTTAAATACAAGTTATCTGGCACAATAAAAGAATGCAACAAATTGAAACACAGGAGCACTGGGTATGTCTTAGCAAGTAACTGCCTCCAAAGAAATTCTCCAAGGAATTTAGAGGATAATAAGGTGCCATAGTAGAAAATGCAGAGCCCAGTTTGAGAGCTACTGTACAGGGGATGAGATCCAACATCACTCTGCAAGTAGAGGTAAACCCAACTCTTTCCAGAAATGTACCTGAGATCACCTACTCAAAAAAAACCCCAGAAACAGCTTTGGAGTAATAGATGTCATCATAGAGAGGAGGTTTTTAAAATACTTTTCTTTCACAAGGATATTGTACAGAAGTGATTTGGGAAAACTTGCAGGAAATTTAATGGGCATAGTACAAGGACTGTCATAACAACCAAAAAAGTTGCTGAGCAGCACTTCTACGTCTATACACTTTACCATCTTGTGTTTGACTTATTTCCAGTTTTTCTTTGACAAGCAGAGGCTGAGATTTGCAAAAGGACTGTATCAACAATTACATTACAATCATCTTTCCCAGAAACTTAACCTTCTCAGAGCCCTGCCATTGAAAAAGGAGACTCTTCTTCTGACAAGGGATTATCTCAGTTGTTATATTTCCTTGCATTGCTTAATCAAGACAATACATAAAAGGGAAATATCTAAAATAATGTTTATAAAGACAGACCACAATGCTGTAGTTTTAGTTTAGGATAGGAATGGAATAGCTGCAAAACCTTGTTCAAATATAGGAAAAAAAAATCCCAACAAAACCCCAGATAAATTAAACTACATCAATTTGATGGAAAGTGAGATGTGAGCTTTCTTAACACAGTACAACTCAACTGCATAGTCAGTAACTTGAGCCTGGACAATAAAAGCACCCAGCACTGGGTCCTTCAGACTCTCAGTGGCTTTTTGAATTTGGGTTTTGCAGTTCTGTTTCTGACAGCTAGAAACTCACACCTCTCTGACAGGGGATCACAAGGACTTGTATAAAACTTCACTGACATGCCATGGTTATCTCTTGCTGCTACAATAACATATGTGATTGCTTGCCACATGCAGAAACACATATATAGATATAGCTTTATCCTATATCCTCAGAGGCATAAGTGACTGAAATAAAAAGGTACCTGTGTCTGGAGGAGAGAATCAAAGGAGTCTGTCTTAAGAGTATCTGCAAAAGTCTGGCTAGAGGTATAAGGGTATGTAAGGGTGTCCAGTGGGGTACTACATTAATATCTGTTGGGAAATCTTTTAAGAGGGGCCTTTGGGCATATTATACCAGTGAGGATTGTTAAGTCTTTTTTGAACAATGGACAATGAGGGAGACAGGAGCTGGGGTGGGAAAGTAATTTCTTCTCTCCCAATACATTTTTTGATCTTCATTAAGGGTTAGTGGCTATGAAAAACTTGTGGATGAAAAGCCATGGTGTAATTGTTAATGGATATATATCTGCACTTTGAAAAATCCCCTGTGTGGCACCAGAAGGCATCTGCTTGGGCACAAAGTAGAACCTATAGTGGAAGAAACCATCTTTCCGCTTCTGAGCTCTTTTTGTAA
The DNA here is from genome assembly GCA_013389865.1 of Piaya cayana. NCBI lineage: Eukaryota > Metazoa > Chordata > Aves > Cuculiformes > Coccyzidae > Piaya > Piaya cayana. Next base: position 140,651 of record WAAB01002657.1, read on the forward strand.
ATCAGGGCACAAAGTCAGACATGTGACTTTCTGTCCTTCCATCTCATGTGCATGACAATCTCTGTTAATCACTCGTTGAAGCGGTAAAAGTCATCCAAGAAAAAAAAAAGAATAGACTGAAAAATAAAAGATTGCCATCACAGAACATACAGATTACAGGTAATTCCCACTACCCTTGCACTATTTAGTTTATAATTATCATGATCAACAGGCACTGCTCCCGTCTCTTCCCTTTTTGGCTCTTCCATGCAGAACAGCGTTAGCAGAGTTAACACCTCCTCCAAACACTGATTTTTTAAATATCTGACCAAGCCACCTTGCTGAAATCTTCTCTGTCAGTTGTGGAACTCTGTAGTGAGAAGTCCTCCACAATGGTTCAGACTGTTTAATAAAACCTCACATAGGTCAAGTTTGCCACTGATCTGCATCAGGTAACTTCATTAATTTAGGTTTGTACCCCTGCAGATCTGATCCCCCTGACTTCACGAACACAGCTGTGCCATTTTATTCCAGATGCAAATTTGACTCATAAGCAATAAAGTTGCTTGGATTCATATCAGCTAGGAATCTGATTCAATGACTGCAACAGAACTAAGCTAATTTCTGTCACTGGAGAAAACTGGGACAAATGTCTATTTCTGTAAATCAGTAGTCTAAGCTCCCTCTGACTGTACTATCAAACATTTCAAAACCAACTCATAGTCTGAACTATCATTCCTTTTTTTTACTGGCCCAGTTCTTTAGTGAATATCCACAAAACCTTGAAGTATTATAATTTAAGAAAATACTACTACTGGTTGTTAAATTAACATAACTGTAATTAGATTAATCTCTTTATGTAGAAATATGTTTTGTGTCTGGATTTATTCAAGCTTTTTACCGAGCTTAAATTTTCAATGCAGAATTTAATTTTGTCTTCCCCCAAACAAAACCAGAAAATTTCAAAACCCAAATGAAACAATACATTCAAGTTTTGTCCAACAACTTTTGCTCAATGTAAACAAAGACTTTCATCAAAACCACAGTTTTCAGTAGGAAAGTACTAGGATGGAAATTGTTCAGCCAGCTCTACCAAATCCAGGCATCCTTTCCTTCTGACATTTTACCTTGCTGGTAGAGCTGGTAACTCCACAGTGAATCCCACTGATTTGCTGCAGAAAACTAGCTTCTTTGCAGTCAGCACCTGTCAGATTGTGATGTCCGAGCCATGCCATTATGGGAGCACAGTCAAGAGATGCTGGGCTCTCTGGATCCACGTGGTAGGATTTCCTTTTTGTTTCCTTTTTGCTTTCTATAAAGCAAGGGGTAAGGTTAGTAATTTATTGCTGCCTTGATTTAACCAAGCAGAAAGAATATTTCTAATGCTTCTAACACTCAGACTATCGAGCACATTATTCCTACCTCTACAAGCTGTAAATTGAACTAAGCATAATGAAAAGAGACAGACTTGTTTCCATTTGCTTTTTCTTTAAACTGAGCTTGTAATTTTCAGAAGATTATCCAGTGGTTTTGGAGGATGTTCTCTATCTCCTTAAATCTTAATGATCTCTAGATATTTTTAAATCTTTACACTTTGAAATGAAGACAGGATATATGTTTCAAGAATTTTGAGTCAGTCCAGTCATAGGTTGTAGGCTTGGCGCAGGACTCAGTGGGTAAACTCTAATACATGCAGGTGAGTTTAAAAGATCATCACAGTCCTATCTGCCTTAACAATCTATGAATCTATGCAATGAGCAACAGTCTGTAATCAACCTTTGGCTACTCTTCTTTAGTTCCCTAACTGTACTTTTTAATGCAGTCCTAGAGACATAAAAATTAAAAACATAACAGCAAACCTGAAATCAAAACAATTGGATGGAGAGCAAGTGAAACAGACTGAATTACCAAACCTGCCACTTTTTAATTTTTGTTCATCTCTCCTTTTCTTTTTAATGTATAGATCCCACAAAGCTCTGCTCCAAAAATCCAGACTCTACTGTCACTCTTATTTCCCACTTGCAGCATCACTAAACTCCCAGACATCCCTGCAAAACCAAGTCTTTTAAAAGGGCTATTTTCTCATCCTTATACTATTCTTACCATGAAAATATCCCCTAGGCTTTCACCAAGCTGAAGGATGTTCGGAAGTTTTGTAATGTACTGATAACAACTAAACACAGTGAGTCTCTCAAGATGTACTTTGGACTATAACTTGCATTTTACACATGCTGGAGAAAGATCACAGGCAGACATTACCCGTTCTCACTTCTCTGCATCAGTCAGACAAGTTGCTTTCTTCATGAACATGTGGCGGAGAAAATAGTCCCAGCATCAGTGGGGTTAGCTACTGCAAATCAAGCTGGTAGTGGGAAAAGCAGTGATGGGATTATTTTTCCCCCTGATCTCCCAGTAGCCAGCAGCTTGGAGTCAGAGCTGTGGTCAGGTGAGCACCCACACAGACACTTTCAAACAAATCACACAGGCTTACTCACAAATCTCAGAGAAAATCCATTAACTCCTGTAAGGCTTAATCCAGACTACACTACCACTGCTGAAACTGGATGTTGCCCTGTAACCTGCTACAAATTAAGTTGAATTTATGCCACTTTATGTTTTTATGAAAGAATGGACTATCATCATTTTAATGTCCAGTATAACCCACAAAACCCCATAAACTTTTAGCACAACAATAAAGCCAGGCTTTAGCCTTTCAAATAATCTGCATCTTGACTAGTTGTCCTGTCTACTTTCTCCTTGCCAGTTATATTGAGGGACCATAAACAAAGGGGAATGAGAATAGCTAGTAAATTAAAGTGCAAGCAACTGAAAAGGTCAAAGTAATATGCTTTATTATTGGCTGTCACTGAGTATATAACATGTTAAAATTCATACACTGTTCTTTCAAGAAAATACAAACAATTTCTAAAGTGAATGAGAAATCAATGAGTATGCTTCTACAGTGCTAAAAATGATTGGACTGGGTGTATCTTGAACGGCCTGTGGATATCAAGAAACAAACCACTGTTTCCTCTTTGCTGCCTTAATGGATGGGAACTCAGAGAATGACAAAATGACAGAGGATTGCAAGTATTTCAGCAATACTGCAGATGCAAAGCTAGTGAGAACCACTGAAGTGTCAAAGATTCTGTTGACTTCATGCTCAAACCCTAATAACAACAACAACAACAATGTTTAATTCAACTTTTAAATTCAATAGGAAATTTTTATCTCAATTATCAGCTGTTGATATGGTCAAGGATGAAAGAAAAAAAAAAGAGATTGTACCCTCAGCTGCAGATTGTTCACTTTTTCATAAATGCCCTGCAGCGTATTGCCCTTGATGCACAGAACCCTAAGCCCTAAGTGAGTCTGCTGTTGTTAATACTCCTGTTGCATTCAGTATCATCCATTGGAGGAAAACATTGGATCTCAAATGGGATTTCTTGAATCATGAGTGCATTCTGGACTATGCATGTCAGGAGTACCTAGTATGGCCAGCCCTGATCATTGAAAACTACATGAAGCCAGTTATCACAAAGCACTGCACAGGGTAATTTGGTATCATTAGCTTTGTTAAAAATGACTGTTCACTTACTGAGAACAGCCTGCCTACTTTTAGTCCCTCAGAGTGCAGCAGCTGAAGGGCAAATCCATTTAATTCCAAAACCAAATTATTGGAAACAGGGTTGGCCCAATGAAGTCTCTTTCCAGGAACTGGCTAATTTTGAACTTCTTTGTGAGTAAAAGTAGAGAACAAGAATTTGAGGGAGTGGAGAGTTTTGAAACATCTTGTTTGTGATCTAATCCACCAAACACTAATGAGATATAATGACTTGCCTGCAGCACAGTCTGATATATTTTCACTAGATTTGAAGGGGGAGGGGAATAACATCATGCTAGCCTGTAACAAGCAGTGGGAGGACAGGTGACAGGGACCAGGTGTCAGGGAGGTTATTTCTTTGAAACATCCTACAGGTAATAAAGGGTCCACTAAGGACATGATGCAACAGGCAGCCCAGCTGAAGTGCCATTGCACGAACACACAAAGCTTGGGTAAATAGCAGGAGGAGCTGGAAGCTACTGTGCTATTAGAAAGCTATAATTTTGTTGCCATCACAGAAACGTGGTGGGACAAATTCCATGACTGGATTGTGGCTGTTGACGGCTGCTGGCTGTTCAGAATGGACAGATTGGGTGGGAGGCTTGGAGGCGTTGCCCTCTATCTAAGGAAAAGGAGAGAACAGAACATGAAGAGCTGTTGTTGAAGAGTAGCCACAAACAGGTTGAAAGCTTATGGGTCAAAATTAAAGATGGAAGAACCAATGGGAACCTTGTAGTTGGTGTATACTACAGCCCACCCAATCAAGGACAGCCATCTGATGAAGTCTTCTTCCTCCAGCTACAGGAGGCTTCACACTTGCAATCTCTCATCCTACTCGGGGACTTCAACCACCCTGAAATATGCTGGAAAAGTAACACAGAAAGCTGCAGGCAATCCAGGAGACTCCTGGAGTGCATTGAGGACAACTTCTTAGTCCAGCTGATAGAGACCCCCATCCAAGGAAATGCAATACTTGACTTTATGGTCATGAATACAAGAGAACTTATCAGTGGTAGTAGGATTGGATGCAGTCTGGGCTGCAGTGATCATGCACTGGTGGAGTTAAAGGTCCAGAGGGATATAGGTCAGGTGAAGAGTTGAAGAGTATAGTCAGGACCTTAAATT
>WAAB01002658.1:0-44966 GCA_013389865.1 Piaya cayana
CTCTGAGTGCCAAGAACAGTGTGATGCACAAAGGCCAAGGGGCAACACAAGCCATATCGGCACACAAGCCCTGCTCCAAGCATTAAGTAGGTGCTCTTCTCTCTGTTCGACAGCTTGCCCAGAGATTTAGTGGGTTCCTGGTAAGGACCAATGCTTGGACTTATGGTGACCCACTCTCAGAGATCGTTCTTACAGAATGTTTTTCATCCCCTACAAAGCTTTGAGGGGAATGCAGAGCTACTTTCCTTCTGAAACTACATACATCCAACAGGGTTTTGTGATCCCTATGGGAAGCCCAAAGTTAACCCTGCCAAAACCACTTTTCTTGAGTGAACACTGTCCCTCTCTCTCACAAAAAGAGAGATGAAGACCAAAGCAACATTGAAGGTAAGCCATGCACAAAGAAGCATTTTTGGTGAGGTAATTTTGAATAATCTACTAAAAGCTGCAAGTGAAGAGTTTGTAAACAAGTAATTTCCATTAAAAAGGAAAAAGAATAAAATACTTTACAGCAGCTTTAACGTTCAGCACACATGCCCCAGGCTTAACAGGCGAGTACAGCATTTCTCCCCAGCCTCCACAAGAGGATAGAGTTGTGGGTATACAGCAGAGACACACAAAGCAGAAGTTCAGCCATTTACATCATACCTCTTGTGTTACAGCCCTAATATATAAGCAGACAGTTTCCTTCTCTGACCCCTCTGCACCAGTTGCAGGTGCGCACACCAACAGGACTCTCCTGCCTTTATGGACTCTGCTCCTTCATTGCACAATGTCCTGAGGACTAATCTCCAACCACCATCAGCCTAGAGAGTGGCCGTCGTTATCTATTGCAGAGCAGCTGTTGCAGACTTCTGTCTACAAGATCAAAGGCAAGAGTGTTCCTATAAGCCAGCATTACTCAGAAAGCTGGAATCAGCTTTCTCTGGGATAAAACTCACCACGTCCCACCCAGGGCTGGGGTGCAGACCATCAGTGTAACTCCAGCCAGAACTGCAGGCTGAGCTCTGCTGTCCTGAGGACAAGGGCAAATCAGATATCAAAGACGGAGCACTCCTTGTTCCAAGCAATGCTTTTGGTCCCCAGAAAAGCAACATCCACTCTTCCTTGAAGGACAAGCTTGTGCTAAAGCAGTAAAATTCAAAAATTCAATATTATTGTGCCTGCAAGATGGGAAGGCCTCAGGAACCTTTCCCCTACTCTATGTTGTACTCGATCCCTGCAGCGAGTACAGAAAGTATAGCAGCAGAACAAGGCAAAGAACAGACCCAGCAGACAGATTTACCTCTTGTACACAACCCATCCCCACTCCAGTCACCACCAAGAAGATGAAGACAGAGCAAATCAAGCATTTGAATAACAATTAAAATAACTTTACTCTAAAAACATAGCACATAAACTTATCTCACAGGATTCACATGGTATTTTAAGCTGTAGTCTTTTCAGTGATCAATCCCAATGCATCTGTTTCCAGAAACAACCAGTCTGGTTGAAAAGCAACCCATAAAGGTATCTCTGCCTAAAACCAGGGCCCTCCAGACCCTCTTCCTGGTCACTCCAGCTATACCTCCACATCAACCACATTACCATATTTCTCAGTCATTCCAAACTACTCTATCATTTTNCTCAACTTCTCAGTGACCAGTTCAAAGTCAAACTCAGTCCTTTCTAGGAACTTCTGACTTTCACCTCATTTGTTGATAATTTACCCATCAGGTTTGCTCAATAACAATGCAGCATTTCTTCTCCTCCAGGTGGTACAACTTACCTGCCCTTCTCACAGGCTCCAACCCCAAAAAGCTCACTAATGAAGCAATCATCCATTTACTAAGTACGTGCAGGTGTTCACCTAATTGTATTATAGCCTTACACAACATTTCATAATCTCCTCTGCCAGCCAGAAGAAGCCACCTGCATGCCTGGCCCCAGTGTGGAAGGACTTTTTGCTCTCCATCACTGTGGGGACTAGGAAGCACCTGCCTCTGTCCTGCCTTCCTCTCCTTGGGGACTCTCGCAGCCAGGCTTGTCCTGTCACCTCCAGCAAGCAGAGGCACAAGGGCCAGCTACGTGTCTCAGAGTAGGGGCTTGGGCTGTTTGCACGTGGCCAGCTGGTCAGTTGCAGTGTTCCCTAGGTTAGACCTGGGGTGTTCCCTGGAAAGCCTGGTGTAAAAAAAAAAAAAATCCCATGGCTGGTCTGTAACAAGGATTTCTCCCAAAATAGTCTTCTCCTAGGCCTCTTGAGAAGGCTGAGGGTCTCACATCTGCAGAGGGGCTGAGAGCCCTCTGCATGTGTGGGGCTGTGTGTATGGTATCAGATGCCCAAGGCTGCGCACAAGGAGGTTTGGCAGAGGCACAGAAGCCTTTTCCCCCTCATATGTTATCTGAAAAAGCCATGGCAGGCTGTGCTATCTTTCCTCCGGTCCTATATCAGTCTCCCAAGCACTTCCGCATCTTCCTCTAGAGCCACAGCTTGTATGATTAGCATCACTTTCATGTGGTCTTTGTTATTTTTGCATCTGGGTTCCACATTTAGGAATTCAGCGCTTTGCGATGCAGCAGGGGTAGAGTCACAGCGGGCTGAATTGCTTAACTGGTTGTTTACCAATTTCCCTGTTTTCTGCATATAGATTTTCCTCCAATTTAAGTTGGTAGGCAATGCTTCCCACGCTCTTACACGGATGTGTTTTAATAGTGAAATAGAATTTGTGAGTCTAGGGACTCTGTTAAACCACACAATATCTTCACACACCCCTTACTATATCTGAAATGATTAACACAACAGAGTATTTCAGAGCCTGCCACATAAGAAGTTCCTATACTGAACTTTGATAATTGCTACACTCACTTCTGCACTTTAAACCAGACGTAATTCAGTACAGCACGGAAGGTTGGATCTGCAGTTTTGATCTCTATCTCTCATCATCAGCTCTAGACAGGAGGCATCACCCATCATCAGTAACTCAGTTTCCCTGACTGTAAACTTTCTATTTTGCAGATGTGGTGGGATTTTTAAAGGAACTGATACAATGAGATGGGCTGTAAAGCATAAAAAGCCCCGGCACTGCATGCATGGGGGCACAGATTATGTCAAGGAGCACCCAGAATGTAGACAGGTATGAGGGCAAGCACCAAGTGGCTGTAGGTCCTGCCCGAGTCCAGCTGTCCCAGACAAGTAACTGGACTGCCTGGGATGGGCCACTTCCAAAGCAATAATAGCTGGGAAAACACAGAGCAAATAAAAGATTGGAAATCGTTTGGCCACTATCCACCTGTCCTCATATAAGCAATGAAATCGCTTTCTCTCTGCTACTTGTTGAATGGAAAATCTACCCTCTCCAGCTATTTGTGATGTTTGACATCTCCTAGCCTGGTGCCCAGGCAGATCTGCCAGCTGAGGATCTTATCAATCCATTAGGGAGAAGAATGGAGTGAGCTGATCTCATAGTTACAGAGAACTAATTAAGAGCTTTTGTTGAGTAAGATTCAGAAAACAAACAAAAAAAAAGTGGAAATGGTTGAGTATCTTAATTGAAACATATTTAATATTTTCAGTTTTATCAATAATTTTCTTTTTCTCCACTGAAAAGCCCCACTGCAACAAAAAAAAATATGAAAAAGGTGTTGTATAAATAAATAAATTACAGATATCAGACAGGGGGAATAATTATTTTAGGTTTAAACCTTTGTCAAAATTTGAAAGAAAGCTGTGTGAGGAATGTTTAAAAACACATTAATTTTTATCAGAATCTTATGTCAAAATGTCATTGCCATTTTTCAGTTTGTTCTCCATAAAAAGCAAATTTGAAATTCCCTGCACCTACAGTTTCCAGAAACCAGGTTTAAGATCCTGCAGTTCCACAGAGAGGTGGCTGCTTGCAGGAGGGAGCACCTCGAGGTTGCAGGAGCCAGGTCTGATGGTGGGAAAGGCTAACACGGCGGCTATTTTAAACTTGTCTGAGCTTCAAACAAAAGCGTGTGTTCAACCGACTTTGGGATGGAAGAAGATTTTGGCTCCTCCTTAATTGCTTAAGGGATTAATTCATTCATAGAAAATAGCGGGTCTGCATGGGTCAGCAGTTTAGGAAATACGGGTATCCGTGTTGGCTGCGGGCAGCGAGGTGGGTTGCAAGCGCAGCTCTAATGGGTTGAACTGGAGGGCCTGAAACACTTCAGGCTGAAGTGCCTCAAAGGGCTGAGCACTTGGCAAAATTAAGAACAAAGAGGGGTAAAACAATTGTTGAGTGGTACTGGTTTGATCTGAGGATCCAGTGGGACCTCTCTGGCACCGCTTTTTGTGTTTGCACGACAGCGATCGGGGACAGCCCTAAATCATCCGCATGGTTTGCTACTGCCTCGTTCATGCTCCTGAGTTCACGTTTCTCAAAGAAAGCTGATGTTACTTTGAAAGCTTGTCTTGTTTTCTCTAATTCAATCCGGAAAACATTCATATTAATACCAACAGATACCGCCCACACGCAAATCAGAAAAATTAAAGGGCATTGCAAAAGTGACTGTTTCCAGTGGTCAGATTAGCTGCAGACGGAAGCAATTCAAGATGCATTAAAACTAAAAGGCTGTAATTGTCCAGAGGCATTGTCTCGCAGTGCAACACTTCTCTTTGGCTCTTCAGAGAGTTTTCTTGGAATTTTTTCAATTGTTTTCCTGCTTGAAATATATGCTACATTTCAGATCTCTCCTTCCCGTGTCACAAGAGAATGAGCTAAAAGTTCATCAGCAGCCTATGGCAACGTCTCAGTGGAGAAAGTTGAAGTCATTTCTTAATGCCATTTCTTATTAGCTATCATTATTGTGTAAATGTTGTGAATACGAGAGTGCAGGAGGTCTGCTGTTAATCATTAGGAACCTTGGTTTCTCCCTGCTTAGCAGTTAAGCCTTCAGAATCATTTCATTTCTGTAAAATATACAGAAAAATGGCTTCTCGCTGACCCTTGGGTGTTTTAGAAAGTAATACCATGTACTTAGTTCTCAACCAGCTTTTGTTTGTTTGTTTGTTTGTTTGTTAGTTAGTTAGTTAGTTAGTTAGTTAGTTAGTTAGTTAGAACTTCTATTTAAAGATAGGTTCCATCCCACCCTTCTGCAATCTGGTTATGATTATTGGTTACTGCCACCCGCAGACTGATAAACTTATAACAGCTGCATTGCAGGAAATCACCTCCAATTCAACCCTGATGTTGTATGGATGTCTTTAGTTAGCTTAAATAGGCTTTTAACATGCATTTTTTTGTGTGCAAAACACCTATCATTAATTTTGACTCGAGAGATCAAACAGTTAACAACGTGTTGATCCTAGCTTACTTTCAAGTGATGTATTGTATCATTTCTGAGAGTTATGAGGGGTTGATATTTTCTTTTACTAATGCATCAAAGTCGATAAGTGAATGGGGCAAACCCGCGTCCTGGGAAAGGAAGCTATTAACAGCTCCGCTCGGAAGGTTCTGAGGGCCACATTGCTTCATAGCCCTTGAGTTTATTGAATGTTAACTCTTTTTTTTTTTTTTCCCTTAACCAAAGGAAATGAGTTTCTATAATCCTCCGCTTTGAGCTGCATCCTCAGTGGGGTAATGAAAAATGACCTACGCCATTTGATAGCGCTCTACTTTGCACACAATAGGTCTTCACAAAAGCAAGCACAATGCGGCTCCGGCTTTTTCTTTTTCTTCTTGTTGAAATGCACAATGAATTTATTTATTGCTGATCTGAAAGGCACTAGGAACAGAACGGGCGCAGCGGGGGAATCGCCCGAGTTTAACTTGGCATAGTAAGAAATCAGTCTCAGAGAAAATGACCAGTGTTCAAACCTGGGAGAGCAGAACATTTTTATAAGGAGGATCTCGAAACGGTGGGTTCACGCACATGCAGAGAGCAAGGCAAATTGCTTCCAAGAACAAGGCATCTGCTTCCTTGAAACCTTTTTTTTTTGGCAGAATTTGTATGCGAGTTGGGCATGTTGAGTGATTTATGGGGCCATTAAACATACACTAAATCAATCTCTATTACAAAAAAAAAAAAAAAAATAAAAAAAAAAAAAAAAAAAAAAAAAAAAGCACCATGTACTTGAAAAAGGCCCGCGGGCTGGATTTCTGAACCCAAGGTCTGATGTTGCAAGGCAAAATGGTCACTGGTAATTTGGAGATGTAACATGAACTCAGTCAGTCAATTTGGATATGATAGTTTTTAATGTTCCATGAATCTAGCAAAATGTGTATCCAATTAACTACTACTAACGGACCTTATTTATAAAATAATACTTTTGTGGTCAGGTTGCACATTTTCCATTCATTTCTGTACACAGTTCAGGTTGCAGATTGTGTGTGTATGATTAATAAAGACAAACATCCGCTTTGCGCTGGCTGCTATTGGCACCGTGCTGCGCGGCTGGGCAGCAGGACCGCAAAAAAAAAAAAAACAGTTTCATCCCTATTATCACCGTATTAGGCTGGGAATGGAGGTAGGAGAAGGGTTTTCTGCTGGAACCAAGCAGCGAGAATTAAAGTTAGAGGTTGTCCTTTAATGAGGGATCTCTCTAAGGGGAAGATAGAAGTACTGGAAACACTGAGTTGTCAAAAACCTCAACTATTTACTTAGCGCTGTTTTGGAGCCGAAGAAATTAGTAGGTGGTACAAATGTGTCCTTCAGTCCATAGGAAAAACATCCTCCTCCGAAAACATGTTTGAGTTATTTAAAGGCTATGTGCAAAATGCATGCATCCCAGCAGTCCCTTTTCCAATGTCATTTCATTTTAAGCCCATACGGTAGGCAGGCATTCACAAATTCAAGCAAAAAGAGGTTTTATGAACTCCCCAACGAATTGCCCATGCAAACAAGCATAACATCCAGATGGAAACAGGCCGAAAGTGTTTTGTGAATCGAGCATTAAGATATTTTCTTCTTGACATGGTTAGGGATGGAAAATCTGTAGCAAACCCCGACAGCTTGTCAGAGAAAATTCTCATATGTATATGTATGCACACACACACATCAGCGCATGAGAGTGATACGTAAAGTTTCTGACACGCTCCAAGATGAGATTGCAGAAACCGAGGAATGCTTTGTGAATCCAAGGGAGTTTCTCATAAAACTTTGGCTTTTTTTCTGGTATTTTTTTGATTATAATTTTTTCTGTTTTCAAAACAAAAATATTCTGAGTTTCAAAAATGGAATAATAACTTTTTCTTACAAAAATAAACAAGAAGCAAAACAAAGTACTTGGTAAAAAAAAAAAAAGAAAAATAAAAGGCAAAAGAGTGAGATTGTAACAAAAGCTGACACAGATAAAAGAGAGGACATGTAAGTGATGAGGTTGTCTTTGACTTGCATGAGAGTCCCGTCCCTCCACAAGAAGCCCTTGAGCTCCACCACATAGAATCATAGAATAAACAGGTTGGAAGAGACCTACTGGATCATTGAGTCTAACCATTCCTATCAAACACATCCCATCATCTCCTGGAGCACAGGTATCATCTGTGGGTGGTGTCTGGAGTAAAGAATTGATTATGTATGGAATAGAGGCAATGGGATTTAAGTTTTGGATTTCACTCTTGTGGCTATAGGATTCAAAAGTAGTGACAGCTGAAGAAACAATTGATATAACAAGTCTAAGCCAGATAACTACTCTGGAAACACAGGCTGCTTAGAAGGAAAACAGGTCAACACTGACTTTCTTCTGAGTACAGGCAGATAATATGGACTGTTTTCATTTGGCAATCAAGTGCTTGCCCATGAGAGACAAATTTCCAGAAAATACTTTCTGGGAGCAGTAGATCTTCTGCAGTGGTTTCTCTCTAAAGACCAATAAAACTGCAACAGCGTCAAGATTTGATAAAAAGAGACACCAAAGACACATTAAGGGATTACAGGGATGTGCGAGAGGGTGGTCCTAAAACTAACTGAAAAATTTGCAGCAGCAAAGAATGGTGGAAACAAAAGTGGGGCAAACCACAAGAGAAAACTTGAACTTGAGAGCCGTCATGAGGAAATCTACAGGAAAAACCCCAAATGTTTAGACACTTCCCAGAGCTGAATTGGAGATCAGATTAGATTGGGTCTTCTGAAAAACACAAAGTATTTTCTCAGGATGACAGCCTTCACCTCTCATTATTTCAGCTTCATCCCTTCTCTACTCTCTAGCCAGTCTCCCTGGGACCAGAGAGGCCATTGCTGGAGTTGGAGCAAGGACAGTTGTGTGAACAGGAGTGGGAGGATTTGCTCTGCCTTCTTCAGCAGTCACACACAGACAATGGGAGAAAGATAGTGCTGTGCCCCCTTGGCTTGCTACCAATAGGACTTACAGCACAAGATAATACTCAATAATAGAGCAGAGCCTGCACACATTACCCCAGGAGCCTTTGCTGTTTAAAGGGAATTGAAAATAATTGAAAAGAAGACACTTGTCTGGAAAGTGTTCCTTGTCAGCTTTGCTTCCTGTGTGAATGAGGCTCCAGGGAATACGTCATGCACATATGCCTCTGTCTTCCTAAACCCTCCTAACTTTTTAGCCTATTGGTTGTTTTTAAACATATTCAGTAGCAGGGATTTTCAAATGCTGTATGAGAGGTGTTTGGTTTAGGGTGTTCCTTGCTTGCTGACCACCAGCATTGCCTGTGGGAGAGCGCCCTTAAGGACACTGCACACCAGGCAGGGATCGCTCAGAACACATACTAGAACCCAAAAGAGACCAAGTGTCCTTAGCTCAGGGACTCACACTCTGCCCTACAATGGGGACACATCCATAGCTTCAGGTTCTCTTTGCACACCAAGTTTTGCAGTTCAGCTATCCCAGGTTTTTCACAAAGCCACGATTTTGTTCTTCTCCTGCTTGCACAGCTGGTGAAATATCCAGAACCTGCCTTGTCCATCCTTGGCTTTTCTCCTCTTTTTCATTTGCATTAAAAACCAAAACAAAGCCAAAAAAACCCCAAAACCAACTCCCTTTTCTTTCCTTCATAGCAAATGGAAAACCAAAATAAACAGATCAGAAACTGCCTTCCCTCCTCAACCCCTCCAGGCAGCTTTGGAGGTAGAATGCTCTTTCTAACTTCATTGACAGTGCTGTTGATATATAGGGTAATTTTATCTTAACAACCTGTAACAAAGGATAAGACAGTAGTCTTACATTCCAGGCAGTAGGAGATGTTTACTCATTCTCCCAGCAGACTCTCTCATCATTCATCTAGACTTTATTAGGATGCCAGGAAATGGGAAACCTATAATTTAAGAAATACATCACACAGGGAAACTTCTTCTGTTTGGTAAATAAAAGGTAGTTGAGGATCTGAGGTTAATTTATTTTTTTAAAAGATGTTCTCACCAGTTTTCTTATTCCTCCCAAACCTTTGCCTTGAGTCAAACCTTTAGCAGAAATTGATATTGAGGAAAACCATCGCTTGACACCTCAAGAGGGATGAAGATGTGTCCTTCTGATCCCAGGACTGGGCACGTGTCTCTGCTCTGGGATCCTACACTAGCCAGTTTGCAGGCTGTGCTCACAGCTGTGGCTGCAGCACACAGCAGCCTCCTAAGCATGGATTTGTATCTCTTGGTAGGGATTTTTTTTTCTTTATCTTTAGAGGTATCACATTGTCAAAGATAGCAACGTGCTTAGAGCAATCGCCTTTCTTGGTGCGAGAGGAGGGGATGGGAGAAGAAAGAACATATTTTGTGGCAAACATTCTTATGGGTTTTTGCTTCTTAAGCAAGTTTCACATGAGCATTTATTCCCATTTATGTAGCTCACCATGAATGCCTGGCTTTGATTTGAGGACAAACTGCCCCATAAACTCATGAATGACTGAATTTAACCTTCGCCTTTCCCCCCTAACCTTCACTCTTGCTTTTCCTTTCATAATTGGTGACATTCTCACAGCCAAATTTAATAAAATACACGCTACTGAGAGTGAACTTGATTGTGAGCACAGAATGAGGCAGGGAGGGATGGCATGTGATGCTGGCCAGCACAGGGGAGAAAATTCCTTCTAAAATCAGGTGCTAGAGCAGAATTTCTGCTGTTTAAGAGCAAGCTTCTCAGTGGCCAGAAAGCCATTAGCAAATGCATAAATCTGGTCCCAGCTCTACACATCAACCACAGCTTGGCTTCCCCCTCTGGCAAGTTAAATAAACACCCAAATTCATCAAAATCAAGTGCTTTAAGTGTCATTGCTTACTGATTGTGGTTCCATCACGCCATCAATCCATACAGATTGCAGTGCTGTTCCAAGAGAAGATCAGCATCTCCCTAGGCACAGCACGCTCATCCTGAAAGGAAGCCATCACCAAGTCTGGATATCCATCAAAGGAACTGCTTTCCTTTAAGTTGTGCTCCAGACTCTGCCCTCCAGTTGTCAGCCAGGAACATGGCTTTCTCTGGCGTGCTTCTGACAGCTGCCACTGCAGTTGTGTGGGCTGCAGAGCCTTCACTTGGGCTTAGATTTGGCCGTGTGGTTTTGAGGCTTCTCACCCTACGGCAGTCTCCCAAAGGCTGTGGTCTCTGTCATCTTCCGAGTAGCCATTAAAACTGCAGTTGAAATCAAGGTTATGCTGTACCACAAACCTTTGAAGATCTTTGTATGCTGCGTGAAGCAAACCCAGAAGACCACTGATGTACTGACTAGGTCAAATTCATCTCTGCTGTGAACTCCACCTAATCCAGTGGAGTCACTGGAGGGCTGAATGTGGTCAGCTCTGTGATTATTAAAGGATGGATAAAGACCTCTCACATTTGGACATATCTGATCATAGCTGTTAAATTGTTTGGCACAGGAGAAAAGAAATTATATTTTTCTCTTTGCATTTATAAAGTCCACTTAGATAAGGAGTGCACCAGTTATAGCTTGCTGGAGGCAGTAATGAACGGAGGTAATTTATCCTGTGTTTTTAAGCTCTGAAACAAAATTTAGAAGTGCAGTCATCACGGAGTATGAAACAAAAAAGGAGGTAAAAGGGGATAGGAGGCATGACTTAAATGACAGGAAAAGAAGAATTTGTGAGCTCAAAGTAATGCAACTTCAAAAATTCAAATAAATGTCACTATGGTGACAAAGCCTCAGACCTCATAAATTTTTTCCTCTTCCCATTTGTGGTGAGCTCTGGTACCCTGTTAAATACATCCAAAGCCCTTTAAAGAATCATTAGATGCATCTAATCAACTAGAAGATTTCCTCATAATTCATTAGACGCAGGGAGAAACCACATCTCAAGCTGCCTTCCTGTCTCTGAATGCTAAAGATACACATTTTGGAGTTAAAATTCATTGCCTACATGTGCTTCATGTGCATAGATACAATTTCTAGCATAAGAATTCCAGCAGGGAAGTCTGTGGTAAGCACATTACGTTATTAATCCCCAAGATCCTGTTTGTGTCAAGGTCCGTGAATCCAAACTCGGTCACTTAGATATGTGTCTGTAATACCATTCCGGTGATGAACTGGAACTTGAATAAGGCTGCTTGCATTCTCATAGCCTCAAGCCATTAAGCTTTTTGGACAGGGGTAACTGACACACACACACACACACACACACATCCTTAAGCTTCAGCTGAAGCACATCCTAGTACTCTGTAACTATCACCAGCTCAAGAGTGTTTGGAGACCAGCGTAATACACCTTAGTGGTTTGATCTCCTACAAGTTATTTATCCCACCAAGCAGTCCTCTGGGTAGAAGCCTCCACAGAAAGGTCCTGACATCAAAGCCCAAGAAATAAAAGTTCAGAAACCAGCAGGAAGAAGTACCCTTCACTCTAGCCCTGCTTTCTGGCTAACAGATTTTCTCCTCTAAAAAGAGCTTTACCTGTAATATCTTGATCTATACAGCTTTAGGAAAACCATGAGCTTCCACAAAACCATAGCCTTTATTTTTTTTTTGCTTGACAACCACTACATGCTGCACACTCTGTAGCTAAAAATTTCCATTCTCTGTCTAAATAGTAGCAGTGGCCACTGCGTTGTAAAAGAGCATTGTTAACCTAAATTAGACGTGTCTTTGTACATGTATTTTGACAGCTACATCCAGACACTGGACACTAGGTTTCACACCAGAAGAAAGCTGCATTTCTACCTCTCCCCTCCTCAGAGATGAGTGCATGGGGCAGACCAGGGCAGCAAAAGCATCGATTTAATCCTGCACAGCACAAATTCCTTGCTCTGAGCCATGGATCCACCACAGAGCATCAGACAACTTAGGCAAATACTTCCCCATCCTCAGCAGAGGCAAGAGAAGCCTATCTGTCCTTTATCTCCTCCAGCCCAGAGTGGAAAACAGGTGGGAACAGCCTCTTCTCGCTCCTTCACCATGATGCCACAACAGCATAATGTTTGTCTCCTGCATTTCCTCTGCAGTCTGGCTGCTCTCCAGCCTGTGTGGTTTAACAGCAGGAGCATTTTCATCAAAGAGCATTTTCACTGCAAACAGCAGCAAGTGAAACCAGTGTTTCAGTATCTGACTAGGAAGATCTCTTTAAATGTATATAACACCACCCAAACCTGAGGCTCACAGCAGGTTTCTATGAAATCTAACTAGGTTTGGGCCTCAGTGTCAACCAGATATGACTTGCTCAGCATTTGCCAGCTACGAAAGCGTCATGGGCCTGTTTATTTCTGGATTTACTGCTGCAGAAACTCTCCAGTGTCACCTTCCTCCCCTTTTTATGGACTGACCATAATCTTAAATTCGGCTGAATACAAAGAGTTGCCTGTAGACAGCTAATCCTAAAGATGGAGCTTTGTGCAAAACTTGGAGGGGAAAAAAAAAAGAAGGAAAAAGAAAGAAATCACTGAGAGGGATTGGCAGGAAACACAAATAATTCTGGCTGATTTTTATTATTACTCTTCAGCTCAGGATAAGGACTGAACTAAAAGCTCCTCCCTTGCCCTGGCCCATTCTTACACCATGTATTCACCAAAGCAGATAATGCAGCAAACAACAGGTAGTGCAAACAAGCAGGAATTAAAGATGTCACCTGTATTATGGATGCTGAGAGGAAGGCAGAACTGCCCTTGCACTATCTGATTTTTACTTCATAGCGTGTACATGAGCCCTATATAAATGGAGCAAAGAGAGACTTTCCAACACAACAGGAATCCCACATTCACCAAGCACTCAATACTCTCAGCTCCTCAAATCCCAGAGAAACACCATTTAGGATGATTTCAGTCTCCTTTTGATGCTTAAAACTCAATTTAGCAATCACTATCCAGGGTGGCTTGTGAAACCAAAGAAGAGGGACGATCAAGCTTTTATTGGGAGCCTTTCTACTTGCTGCAAACTGCAGGACGTTCTTTTACAGTCTGTACCTCTTTGATATATGACACATGCTGCTGTGTGGGTGCTTACCTGCTAAAACTGTTTTGATTTGTCCTGTTTCTTTCTTGTCTGCATATGGTTTGTGTCTAGGCATACTTTGCTAATCGCTCACAGCATTTTTTTTAAGTAGCCAAACTGTTCTTGTCTTGTTCGGGTATGCTGGGCCTTATTGGTACCTTGAAATGAAGGGAATCCAAACTACAAATGAAAATATATTCCCTGCTTTTAGTTATAACCAACTTTTTTGTTGCAGAAGAATTAAAAATATTAACATACAACAGTTCTCTACAGTCATTATTCAAAACACTTCCAATTGACCTACTGATGAGAGTGAATGAGTGCTTTGTTATGTTTATCTAAATGCATAAAAGTAACAGGCAAAACTGAGATTAAAACCTCTGAGGGAGAACCTGTAAAATTATAATATTAAATCAATAATAAAAATAGTGGATTTCAGCATCTTTCAACAACAGCAACAAAAGATTTGCAGCCCTATAGCTGAAGACAAGGAGTTAAGACACAGTACCAAGTTCCCAGGAAGCCAGTGCTTTACCCAGGATTCAGCTGATCTCTGCTTATTTATATCCCCTGAAAGTCTGCTGGATTAAAACACTTGGTCAATGTTGTATGACATAAAGGAGACAAGAAAAGATATTAAACACTGCTTTTGTGATTTATCCATCACATTGTGTTTCCTCAGTGTGACTTTGCCTGAAGATGGGCAATGCTGCCTGCTGCCCTGGGTCCAGGAGAGATACAGGAGCAGCTTGTGTGACTTGATAAAAGAAAAACCATTAATCTTTAAGTGTGGCTCTAACTATTCTGAAGGGATCAACCTTACATTCATACAAGTACCAACATACACAGTTTTACATGCCTCATACATGTCCTTGTCCAGGTGAGAGCCACAGATGACCTCTAACACCATTGGATGGGTTTTCACGGCTCTGAGTATCTCACAGGTCCCTTCTAACAGGCTGTTGCCAATGAAGATGAGATCACAGCTAATTAAACCCTAATAAACCCCTCCCCTCTGCTGTGGAGACTGCAGCTGCCATAGGTTAATGCAGGAGGAGGGAAGTGGGGAAGGAAACTGATGAATGGGAGAGTCCCGGGTAGAAAATGGTAGAATCTTGATGGGAATTAGTGTCCCCTCTGGCTGCTGGTGGCCCAGCATCAGCTGTGTGGTGTCCTTGTGGCCCCATGCAAATCACAGTGGCCCAGCAAAGCCTGTTTGCTGCACAGAGAGACCCCATGACAAGGGTGCAGGGTGGGGACAGCTTACAACAGCGCCAGTGGATGAGACTGCTAAGCCCTGGCCTCAGGAAATCCCAATTTCCAGGAATAAAAGTCTCTTTCATCTTATAGTCCTGCCCTTCCCAATGGCTTAAACTGAAAGGGCCACATAATCCTATTTTTCTGTAGGGATGTTTGTAACCCAGCGACAATGTGTAATTCCACTGCAATCACTTCAAAATTCTTGGAGGAGACTCAAGTGATGCTGTTATTTGTTATTACCAACAAAATAACTGGTAAGCAGTGTCCCAAAGGGATGAGTAAGAAGGGGAGGATCACGCTGCCTCACATAGTTCCCACTCCTGTTATTCCTTGTGACAAGTAGGAATAAATGTTTAGATCTCCTGTTGCTGGGTTCTAAATATCTTCCCCATAGTTGAAGTCTTTAGCTCCCTTGAACTTTTCCAAACCCAAACTGCTTCCTCTGATTGCCTGACCTAGACCTAAATATTAGAGACAGGGCTTCTGGAGCATCAGAATGAAGGATTCATTATTCACTATGGAATCACTGTTGATGAAAGAAGCGAAAAACTGTCATTTCTGCAACTCACAGCTATCATCTGACATATAGTGTAGAAATACAGTATAGTTTCACTCAGTAGGCTTAAATATGAGTGGTTTTTTAAATCAAATCAGTTCTTAGTTCGTGGAGACTGTACTGAAAGTGTGTAATTTCATTGTGAGGCTCTTTCACAAAGTGAGGCTGCAAATGCTGTGGTCATTTGCACATTTGCTGAGAGGAGACCTCATTGCTCCCTACAACTACCTGAAAGGAGGTTGTAGAGAGAAGGGAGGTGGGCTCCTCTCGCAAGTGACAGGGGACAGGACGAGAGGGAATGGCCTCAAGCTCCACCAGGGGAGATTTAGGCTAGACATTAGGAAGAAGTTTTTCACAGAAAGGGTCATTGTGCACTGGCAGAGGCTGCCCAGGGAGGTGGTTTATCCACCTTCCCTGGAGGTGTTTAAGTCACGAGTAGACGAGGTCCTGAGGGACATGGTTTAGTGTTTGATAGGAATGGTGAGATTCGATGATCTGGTGGGTCTCTTCCAACCTGATGATTCTATGATTCTATGATTTTTCTTATCAAAAGCACAGCTGCAATAGAAACGCTTCCTTAAGTTTACTGAATTCAGTGAGCCTTGTCCTGGGGGATGCTACCTCCCAGAGGACAACCAGGCTGAGAGAGCTGGGGTTGTTCAGCCTGGAGAAGAGAAGGCTCTGAGGAGACCTTAGAGAGACCTTCCAGTACCTGAAGGGGCTCCAGGAAAGGTGGGGAGGGGCTGTTTACAGAGGCTTGTGGTGACAGGACGAGGGGCGGTGGGTGCAAACTGGAGAGGGACAGACTGGACAATCTTCACAATGACAGTGATGAGGTCCTGGCCAAGGTTGCTCAGGGAAGCTGTGGCTGCCCCAGCCCTGGAGGTGTTCAAGGCCATGTTGGATGGAGCTTTGAGCAACCTGGATGAGTGGGAGGTGTCCGTGCCCATGGCAGGGGAGTTGGAACTGGGTGGACTTTAAGGTCCCTTCCAACCCAAACTATTCTGTGATTCTATCTGCCTGCCCTTGTGCCCCCCCAGCCAGCGCTGGTCACGGAGACCTGCAGGCACTGCGAGCAAACGGACTCTGGGGAAGAAGACAATTCTCTGCCAGAGCAAGAAGTGTTTCCCAGCCTCTGAGGGCAAACCCAGCGCCCTCCTCCTTCCCTGAGAGGAGGCGGCGAGGGAGCGGCGGGGGCTGCTGCCCTCTGCCGGCCGCGGCCTGCGGGGAAAGCCGAGGGAACGAGAGGTAGAGAGGACATCCCCAGCCTGAGAGAGACACGGAACCGTTGGAATGGGTCTAGAGGAGGCTACAAAGATGATGTGAGGGCTGGAGCACCTCTGCTCTGAGGGCAGGCTCAGAGAGTTGGGGTTGTTCAGCCTGGAGGAGAGGAGTCTCTGGGGAGACCTTAGAGCGACTTCCAGTGCTGAAAGGGGCTCCAGGAAAGCTGGGGAGGATTGAGAAGGGCATGGAGTGACAGAATGAGGGCAAACAGCTTTAAAATGGAAAGGAGAAGGTTTAGATTAGACATTAAGAAGAAATAATTCACCATGAAGGTGCTAAGGCATTGGAACAGGTTGCCCAGAGAAGCTGTGGCTGCCCCATCCCTGTAAGAGCTCCTGGCCAGACACCCTGGTCCTGTGGGAGGGTGTTCCATAGGGGCTGGAACTGGGTGATCTTTAAGGTCCCTCCCAACCCAAACCATTCTACGATAGATCTTAGCAGGAGCTGTGAGAAAAGGAGAGTGGTAGAGCTCAGAAATACCGACAAATCTAAGCGCCTCTCCTCCCCTGTCATACCAACCTCTCCTGCTGCACAGCCCATCTCCTCTGTCCTGTCAGCCCCTCTGACTCAGCCTGCACCCACCGCTCTCTAGAAAACAAACACGGTCTGGATTCTTTTAAAACATTACCATTAAGCTCCTCGGCTAGCATCAGAGCTGAGGCTGTCTGCAGTAGCAGGTTTCTGGAAATTACCCTGAAACCATGTTTTAAATTGCCTCAAACCATGTGCTGCCTCATACAAAGTGAGGCCACTCACAGGAGATGAGAGACAGGTGGGTGCTGATGGCCGCACTGTGCTGCTGAGGGTGAACCAGCTACCCAGGGCCAGCTGTGTTCTTGGAAAACAAAACTTGGAGAATATAGAAGATGCAGACACTGACAATGGCCCTTACACACCCTCTGCATCAGTCCTGAGCATGTTATAGCATCTTTCTGGTTTCATACACAAGGCCAAAATGATGGTTTCTCTCATAATGCACCCAGACTGCCAGAGAAGATCCTGTATAAGCACTGCCAGATGCATAATTTTTAGTCAAAAGTTTATGACTTTCCTTATAAGAACATTTTCCAGCTATTCCACTTTGGCAGCCTGAGTTAAATGCTATGACATTTCGATACTGCACACAACACTGCAGTGGAAACTATTAATGCACTAGATGGGAACTGCATATATCAATTATATCACATAGAAATGCTACTTTGAATCTGGTATAATGTAGAGCTCCTGCATTAATAGAAGACAACCAGAACCAATTATGGAACCAATAACTTAGCTAGCCACACCATAAATGGTTCTGCTTTAATTTAAAAAGTCTATTTAACTAATCGCATTTTATATGGATTAAGTATTCCTTCTCCTAACCTTTACCATCCAACTCACATAATACTTCACATCATTCAAGGCACCAATCCTATCCACAGGTCCTTTTGTGTAGGCTGCTTAGCACTCCAGCTACCTCATCTTTTCAATTATATATCTATATGATTTTTCTGTTGAGAATATGCTGCCAGACCAAGCCTCTCCTCCCAGCTGAGAGGGTCATTGAACCACTCCTGGTCTGTGACTTTGGCCTCTCTAGCATTATTCACCTTCAAATAGAAACAACAAACCTTTCATCTCATCGAAATGCAGTACCTGTGTAAATGTTTCTCTATGCTTATCGCCAATTTTGCTTTCTGATTGCATTGTTTCAGGTAAGGTTGAAACCAGGAAGGCAAAGAGGACTTGCTTTGGCACTTGACTGCTGTCACTGCTGTCCCCTGGGGCTGCAGCATCTTGTGCAGAGCCCAGGGTGGGTTGAGGACACCACAAAGCCATGTCCCTGAGCACTTTGCAAGGACAATGCTCACCCCCTTGACAACTCCTCTGAATGATCTGTGTTAAAAAANTCCAATTTTGCTTTCTGATTGCGTTGTTTCAGGTAAGGGAGAAACCAGGAAGGCAGAGAGGACTTGCTTTGGGACTTGACTGCTCCTCACTGCTGTCCCCTGGGGCTGCAGCATCTTGTGCAGAGCCCAGGGTGGGTTGAGGACACCACAAAGCCATGTCCCTGAGCACTTTGCAAGGACAATGCTCACCCCCTTGACAACTCCTCTGAATGATCTGTGTTAAAAAAAAACCAAACCAAACCAAACCAACTGCCCTAAGTGACGTGCATTTTTTTTCACAGGCTGTATGTATATTGTATGACATGAAGAGGGGGAAGGATTTCCCTGTGGCTGCGTGCAGGGGGAGCTCACGCTGCACTGTTCGCTCCCCTCCAACCACAGCCAAGCGCTTCTTTGCAGTTTGGATGTTTTATGCAATAAAAGTAACACAATCTATTGTGTGGCACTGCCCAGCTGCTCGCAGAAACTACAAGCAAACGAGGAAAACAAACACAGGTCAGCCTAACCCAGGTATGTACCAGAAGCATCCCAAGCCGCATATTGTTAATTATCATTTTGGGAAGAACTGGCCCCATGGAACCTGAGGCTCCTTCTGGTGTCCCCACAGTGACTCATGACAAGCAGTGCATGGTGACAGGGACCCTGTGTGACTGTGTTGGCAGCGAAACACAGGACTTGCCAGCTCGCTTTGCTACGTCTCTCACAGAGAACCACAAAGTTTCCCAGCCAATGCAGTTTCAGTTTTAATGGTTGGACTCGATGACCCGGTGGGTCTCTTCCAACCTGGTTATTCTATGATTCTGTGATTTCCTACAAGTCGGAAGTCCAATGAATGATTTGCTTTTAGCTTCAAGTTTTAGAATAAAATGAAAATTCAAAGACAAGCAATTTGCCCCTTTCTTTGAGCACAGAAGAGTATCTTCACACTGACACTCCTCCGTGACTTCTCAGTGTGACTGTGAGAGGATTCGTTGCTAAGTTTTTTCTCCACTTACGTTAACAAAGGTGGCTGGTTAGCACTTTCCCTGGGAGAAGCATGGCCTTGTTCACTCAGAAATCATTCCTTCAAGTAGGCAGGTACATCAGATAAATACTCAGAGAGGACTCTTACAAGCTGCTCCTAAATTAATAAAATAATAACAACAGGGATCAGTTATCTCTCTCAATACCTTTCCAAAAACATCCTTTAGAAGAACAACTGCTATGGTGCTGATCTAGCATTTCCAAATTATTAACATTCTTATTTTAGCATCACAGAAAACTTAATTGCTGAGCAAGTATAAACAAGGAGTTCCAGTTACAAAGCTCTCTCATGAACACAAGATTCTTCTTAATTTTTTTTAATTACATTTTATTGCCTTCATTTTGCAAATGGCAGAGATACAATGGTTTCCATTATAAAGTTATGCACTGTAGTTTACTACATGGAACATTTTGCGATAGTCTTTATGAGATCTCTAGCAGATCTCTGATCTATTGTGTGACAACACTTTATAAAACTTCGCTCTGTTCTGAGCATTTGCAGTATCTCACCACAACACAATGGCCTAGCCCATATTCAGGTTTGCCACATGAAAATGTCTTCACTTGCTCATTTCTCGAGCTTATCACAGTTTCCCAGCCTGAGCTGATCCAAACCCACTCCACCCAGTCCCAGCACACACAAAGATTATTTGAAGCTTGGGGCAGAGGAAAGAACTGTATATATTCATCGTGAGTTGTACCTCCATACCTGCAGGACTGCAACACCAGCTTTATGGTGTGGACAAGCACATAGGAATGAGTCCCTGTGCATAATTCTGCCCCATTGAAGCCATATCTCATCTCGGCTATCAGAAACTTTTGTTTTCCTGCTGTACTGAGTGGCAGAGGCTGAAAGGGGATCTTGTTTTCAAGCCCAGCACAAGCAAGGCAATTCTCCTTGTACACTAATTTACTGCTCTCCAGAGGTGTAAGCGACGTGAAGCCTTGGCTGCATTAGGCTGTTGGTGTTGGGTGTGACAACTGCAGCCACCCCTGCCACCGCTCAGCACCATGCCTTGGGAGAAGGGACCATCCTAGCTGTTTTTCCCTGTAACCACATGCCTGGCAGGGAAGAGGGAGGGGGCAAATCTCAGCAGTAGTCACAGGGCAGCCTTGTGCCCATTCCATCCACCCGCAAACCATCCTGTTCCCTCCAGCCCTTACAAATACCTCCAACCCCAGCAAAATCATTACAAATCCCTTTGCTCTCAAACATGCCAAGTTCCCTCTTCACTTCTTTCACGTATTTAGTTGAGCTTTTTTTCCTTTTTTTCCAAAGCTCTGCATAACTTTGTGTCAGGCTTTCCTTCTCCCTCATATCCCAGTCTCACCCATGCCTGCTTCCGCTGCCTCTGCCTCTTGTGTTGTACTCCCTGTTTTCACACCATTCCAGTTGCCTGGAATAACCTTCTTATCAAAATGCAACAAGCTGTCTCCAGCTCCTCTACAAACCATATGAATATCCACCTGTTCCTTTGACAGTAACCATATGCCTCTGTATTTGCTCTGGAGCGTGGGAGGCTGCTTTGCGCTCTTTGGGCAAGATCCAGCTCCTACTGAAAACAAGGAGAGACTTCCCATTGGTTCCATGGCACTTGCACCGAACCCTCAGATTGTAAATTTAATGGGATGCTTTCCGCATGTTTTAATTACTGCAACACATCACACATATTTAGGACTCTATCAAATAGCCAATAACGATTATCACTTGATTGCAAAGACATAACACCAGCCAAAGATATAATGCTAGCATTTCCATCTCAGAAGGGCAGCACAAAATCACTGTCTGCATAAAGCCCCTTTACATGGCAGTATATAAAGCACAGCCTGCAAGGAGTTATAGATACCTAATGATATAGACTTCAGCTGGAGATAAATCCTCTCAAGTCTAGCTCTCCTTGGTGATTTGAGTGCAGAAGCTATCTCTGTATCAAAAGAAATCTGTCAGCGCTCTTTGTGCAGAATCATAAACATAATAAATCTTGCCAACTCCTCCACGAACTGGCTATTTATTGCACTCATCTCTGAGGCTTTTTGATACCGGAGCTGGAGGCTGCAAACATAAATACCGAAATGACGTGTTGCATATGCTGTAGCTTAATTTACTGTGTTTGATTTGAGGCTTAGTTTTGGAAGACCCTCAGCATCTAGCCTGCAGGCCTTCCTGCACAGCCCGAGAGATACTACAGTGATCCCAACAAGCCACATGTCAACCTCCCTTACACCCGCGTGAGTCAAAATGACGGCGTGTGCGTGCGAGTACAGCTAAGCTACGAACTGCCCCAGCCAGCCCTGGACCTGCATGAAGGGTGAAGACAAAAAACCCCAACACAGAACCACATCCTGGCAGTTCATCTGAACTGCATGAGCAGAGGAGGTGGGCAAAACGTGTCCCACCCTCATAAACCTGTTTTTGTTGGTGACAAGACACTTCATGGCATGGGAGTCTCCCTGCAATGTGACTCGCCAACCCTGACATCAAGCCTGGCACCTGATTTGTTGTGCTAAGATATAGATCCAGGCAAAACCTTTATATTCACTAAAAATGCCATTTTTGAGGTGATTGTCCTGCATCAGTGGTTAGAGCAGGTATGTGGCACAGGGAAGATCCAGCCTCAGTGTGGCTGGGGCAGGAAGAGAAGTTGAAACTCGTCTTTTATCATCTCCCCCAGACTCAGTCACCATTTAAGGATGGGATTTAATGGAGCTTTGGGAGTCCTGAAAAAGACACAAATATTCTTAGGAGAACAGTGACTTCTAACGTCCAGGGATCTTGTTTGTTTGTTCATTTATTTTCAAATCAGAACAGCAAAGATGGGAACTGAACGCAGCTTTTATGCATCTCTCAGGGAGTGATTTCAGCAAATCAGAGGGAGATTACCTGAAGGAGGCGTGGGGCTTTCATGCTGCCCAGTTGTCTCTGAAGCCAGTCATGAGTTTGGGTGCTCAGTCTGACACATCAGAAAGAAGCGGTGTGTGCATAAGGTAAAGATGGGATGCACTGGATTGGACAAGACAAGAAGTGACTTGAACTTCCATTGCAACTGAAATCAAATCTGACAGCACATTTAAACACTTAGTCCATTTAGAAGAAAAAAAATATATCCAAAGTCCACATTATTATAATCTTTTCCCTAGGCATGCTGGAATGTCAGAACCTCCAATGAAAGCCGGTAGTGTTGAAGTTTAGCTGTGTGATAGTTAAATCTTCACCTCTAATAGTCAAGGATCTCTGCAATTCTATGCCTGAAAAGCACAGACCAGTCAGGAGAAATGCCAGCTGGACTGTACACGGTGCACAACTGGCTTGTGCATCTAGGCTGAACAAATAATTATCGACTTGGCTTCTGCAGTGCATTCAAGGGTAATTATTAACTTCACTAGAAAAATCAGCGAGGCAGATTCATATGCAGGGCCGAGTTTTCCTCTGAATCTGTCCTGCTCCCCATCTCGTTCAGCACATCAGTTCATACGGCACAGAAAAAAATTGCCAGACTTTGCCAATTATTCATTTTATATACATACATACATATGTACATATATATAAACCTCCCCTCTAGCTGTAATAAAGTGGTTAAGCAGAAAGGAAACCATCATTATTATAACATGAGATTCACTATAAAAATCTGAAAAAAGGATGTATAGAACCTCAATTTTTTTATTAGGTATTTTGAATGAAATATGGCATCCCTGTAGTTTCTATAACAGAATAAATTAAGAGATTTATCTTAAGTAATTGGTGTAATTGGTAACTTAAAATACAGTCTACTGCAGAATGATTGACTTCTTTTCTCTGGCAATTTCCAAGTTGAAAGAGCTTGGTCTCTATTTTACCTTTTTTATAGAGCCTTCCATTACATTCTGATCTACATTAGATCCTCCTGAAAGTTCAAAATATTATAATAGTTCTAAATAATGAGCCTCCCAAAGATTTTCTGTAATCTGTCCAATCCTGCCTGTGGTCAGAGTAGAGGAATGGAAGCCAGGAATTCTTCTAGTCTTAATCAGAGCTCTGCCAGTAATTTGCTGAATCACACTTACTTCAAATCTTTCAACTTGTGCTTAATTTTGAGACCATACAGTATTGAGCAGCCTTATGGAAGACACTAGGCAGGAAACTGAGCCCTGTAGGAACAAGTGCAGATTTTGCAACTGGCCTGACTGGGATTAGGATTATGTATTAAGCATAAAAGTGGAAGGCTTCACAGCCTGATTTTCCTCTTGGTCCCAGATTTTCACTTTAAATGAAGTCTCTGCAGTTCAGTCATACAGGGCACATTTTAGTTCTACTCCTTTTTAAAACTCTCACTGACCTCCCTCCTATTGCGATTACCTCATTTTTTTTTTCCTGAAAATACTCCTAAAAGAAAAAGGACTGTTCCTGGGCTCAGACCACATAAAGAAACATCAGCTCCAAAGAAGATTTTCAAAGACAAAGGAATTGTCTTCCTTTGTCCAGTGACAGAGCTGCGAGGACAGTCCAGGCATGCTTGAACTTTCACAATCAGATACTGCGCCCGCAGAGCACAGAAGAGACACGTCCTCCCTTTCCTGGCCCAGAGAACATGCTCAGTATCTAAATCTCACACCCTGAACTCGGGTTTAGGATTCATTCAGTGCCTTCAAGTAAGATGTCAATGTCACTGTCAACAGATTTAAACCCGAGGTCCCCTACAGACCTGTGCGTAACATCAAACCAGCAGACGAACACTTGAGGCAGATTATGCATGAACACACTGACAACTCCACAGGCTTTGCATTGTACAGTTCTGTCCATTCCCAGTGTCTGAGGACGGGTGGCAAAGAGAATGCATTTAACAAGAAGAAAAAGACATTAAACATCAAACACCCCTTTGCTTCTGACAATTAATTGAGAAGAAAACCTCATAATCAGTTGCAGATTTGTCTCTGTATTGCTAGCGTGACTCCACTGAATTATCACACTGTAGTCCAGAGCAAGGAGTTTGGTTCTCAGCTTCGTGTTACTTGAGGACAGGGAGGGAGTGGAGAGAGCTGAAAGGTTAAAGGTGGTAGGAGGAGGTTGCCAAGGATGTCACTGCCTCTGTGTTAGCCATAAATAATAGAAACCAGTGTGGTCTTTGGTTTATAGTCCAGCTTTAAACCCACACTGTATCGGGGGCTGTCAGTGAGGTGCTGGGAATAAGCATACAGAAAGCTGCCCTGTATCAAGGGCAGGTTTGCGTCTGCACTGAACAGTGTACGAGACATTTCAACACTGTTCCACTATGGAGAAGCTGTCCCTGCTTTCCAACCCCTAAGCAGTCCCAGAGCCAGTCAGCGTCTTTCAATTTCTAGTGGAAGAAAAAAAAACCCTGTGTGAAAAATCACGGCCATTGGTGGTCTTGCAATCGCAGCATCCTCTTCTGCATCAGGAGGTGACTGCCCTGGCTCTCTGCCACATTGCAAAGTCAGCTGGGCAGGGAAGGAGCAAAGACTTATTTCCAAGGTAACCTGGCTAGTTTTGGATGACACGGTTGGGGCAGTCATACCCTCATTTGGAGGCTGGAATCAATCTCATGGTGTGTTCCACTGTCCTCAGCTCAGTTGTGCCTTACATAGCACAACAGAGACATTAAGAAAACCATGAAATGTTACTGAAGTTAAAGTTTGTTGATCTCCCCCCATCTTAACAGCAAAGCCATCTCCTGCAACTCTAGCCTCAACTGCTCCCCTGTTAATTCTTCACAGTGCAGACGGACCAAGCACAGCCCTGCATCAGTCAGCCCTTACTGCTGTAATAATGTGATGTAAAATGGATAAAACAAATCAGCTGATGAGAGATATTTAGACCTAATCTACACTTGCCCCTAGAGTAAAATAAAAGTGTCAGTGTTCCTGACCTTCTTCTCACGTGAATTTGTTCCTTTATGTCTCAGAATTAACTGTGCTGAAAAAGTGGTTCCTGGTGCACGCAGAAACTAACGGCATTGGAAATTATTCATGAGGGCTTTGGACCTCGGGTGAGAAGAAGTGGGAACCAACAGCACTGAGCACTTTCCGGGCAGATTATAGAGAGTCTTGGCTGGATCCCAAGTGACAGAAGAAAGACAGATGGGCCCTGCCCTCCCTGACACCTCAGCACTTCCCACAGTCTATAAGTTATATTTGCTATCACCTGAAAGCAAAGCCTTAAAAGTAAGCATGCAAATATGCTAACCTCTTAAGGACAGCACACACACAAAAGCAAGAGTTTATATCAATTATATCCCTCACTTCAGGCTGAATTTAATCATCAAAGGAGAAAAAGCACATTTTGTTTGGTCTTTTACTAGTCAAAAATGGCTGGTATTTAATAAGCCCTGGAGCCAGATCTCAGTGGGACAGGCTTTTTATGGGCCAGAGGCACCTACCGTGTCGTTACTTTCCACATACAACCACTGACCTGTGTCCAGCTGATTTGAATTTACTTCCTAAATCTGATGCTTCACCCAGTTAGATTAAAAAAAAAAAAAAGAAAAAGAAACGTGGCATTTCTAGACCACAGTTCTTGGTGTCACTACGCATTACGGGAAATTTAGGAATGCTACAGAACATCTCAAGTTTAAAGTACTTTCATAGTTCCAATGGAGAGCTAAAACAGATGGGGTTACAGCGTGACCTTTCAACTTAGCAGACACTATTGACCCAGATT
Source organism: Piaya cayana (assembly GCA_013389865.1). Taxonomy (NCBI): domain Eukaryota; kingdom Metazoa; phylum Chordata; class Aves; order Cuculiformes; family Coccyzidae; genus Piaya; species Piaya cayana. Next base: position 25,998 of record WAAB01002658.1, read on the forward strand.
CAGCAGTTCAAGAAAGCTGCTCCTGGATTCGTATTACATCTTGGGAGAAGCAACAGTGCTATAGTGAGAATGGAAACGCTGCTCAGAGGCAGCTCGGATGTCTGGTCCCGTGAAACATGGGATTGAAACTGCATGTTGGTCTGATTTCGTGTGTCTTCCTGCAAAAGGAGGTGCTCAGTGCTTAGAAAGAGTCTCTGCTATCTGCCAGAAAATGCTGGAAAAGGAATTCAGGAATGGGAGAAACAACAGCTGAGAGATTTGACTGGGAAATCAAGGAGAGAGTGAAAAATCAGCAAGAAGGGAGAAGTGTTCAAGTGAAGACACACTTTTTCCAAGTTCAGGTTTCACACTAGTAAGGCAGAGCTGCAGTCTTTCTGGTGGTGTTCAAACAAGGACGGGTTTTATCATGGAGGTGGCTGCGTTTCAGCAGTGGGTGAAGAGATTGCCACAGCTCAGTGGCTCAGAGGCTGGCCAAACAACGTGCCCACCCAGGCTCCATCGCAGTGAGTCAGGCTGCTCTGTCTGGACTGAGCCATTTGGGGACTGGGGGGGACTGTAAACCACCAAGCGCCATAGCATCTATTGAAACTGATGAGGTTCCTGTCAATGTGCTGTTATTTTAGACATTGACATGCTAAAAATAGTGCTTGGATATTTTTATTTTTTTTTTAGCAAGCTTGTTGTTTTCAGGAGCTCTGAAAATATAAAGAGTTCCATAAGTGCTAAGAACAAGCTTGTGAAAGAGTCTCACTGGAATACAAAACCACTTGAAAATACTGTTTGTTACATCTCCCTATGAACTCAACAATGGACTATGCAGACCATTTTGCTAAAACGCTGGATTTATTTTACTTAAAACTTATTTTGCTACAAGAAAAATCTAGGAACGCCTCCCGATACCTATTTAGCTTTCTTCTGTTCAAGACAACAAGAACTCTGGATTCTCATGAAGTGTTTCCAAAATGTTTTCACCATGCCAAAAGCCTCTTCAAACTCTTTCCCATTCCCCCCCCCCCATAAAATGTTCACGATCCAAACCTTAATTATTAATGATTGTGTCAACAAAACCAGAAAAACAACTCTTACGTCCTTCAAGTGGAGATCAGCTGCATGAGAAGGACGGGGCTCATCTTAATCCTCAAAAGACTGACATGTGTCCTAATTGTGAAATCTGTACAGCATTTTTCAAACAAGCTTTCTGTAACTGCTGCCCACGTCTAGCGCTGTTTGTCTGAGTACTGCTGGAGCCCTTGCCCCACAAGCTGACAGCAGCCAGAGCTGCTGGTAGGGGCAGCTCCTCATCTCTCCAGCCCGGCTCAAAGCCATCAGGGCAGAAATAAACCATTAGGAACCCAGTGGGGAATTTCCCAATACATCATCCCAAGAGTCCTTGATGCTGAACAAGTAGGAGCTTATCACCGTGTCACTGTTCTGTAACTGAAATAGGATGATGATGTGCTGGTAACTTGCCAACGTTTTGTGTTGCAACATTTTACAGATTATACTGTGTGATAAAGGGGCTGCGTTTAATGAGTTTTGTCAACTCAGTTATCATTTTCATATCGCATAAAGCAAGTTTTGGGCTAGACTTAGCAGTTATGCAGCCCCTTTCATCCAAAAAAAAATTGAATTGATTTGTCCACATTAATCAAGTTTCAAAGCTGCCTCGTGAAATATCCGTTTAGGTACTATAACTAGATATAACAGGCCTGGATGGATTTTTCTCCGCAGAATTTTGAACCTACCTAAACTTTCAGCATTCACAATGTTTCCTAACAGGGAGTTTTATAGATTAAATACAGAGTGTGTTAAGAATGTCCTTTTCTTTACTCTGAATCTACACTCTGCTCATTTCATTTTGACAACCCCTTGCTGCTTTCTTGGACGAGACATTCCCTGCTCATCACTTCTATGACAACAAGGCTTGGATACATCTATCCTTTCCCCATTCTTTCTTCTCAAAAAAGAAAGACTAGACATACAGTGGGGTTTAAGTAGGTAATTTCCATGTAGGTGCCAAACTGCCACTGAAACCAAAGGTAAGAACCTAAAAAATAGCAGAACTGACTCAAAAGGTTCTGCCATCCAACACTTGCCCCAGCTCCCCCTTTGTGCTTCAACCAACAAATACCACACGCACAAGAAGATATTATACGGCAAAGCAACAGCCTATTCAGGTTGTGTGATGGGAATTAATGAGATTGACAGTAACTGCTCCAGGTTTATACTGCAGGGGACATGGAAGAGCAGGGAGGGGCAGAGTTTAGCCTTAAAATATAGAAAAACCACATATTTAGATGACCATGAATATACACAGGTACTCTGCTCATCTTCCCACACCACTTGTCTTCTGATTTTAATTACTTTAAAGACTGTTCTTCTAAAAAGATCATTATATCATTGATCAATTTTTGTTCTCGCACCCTAAAGAAGGCTTAACTGCAAGTCCAAGGGGGACACATTTTCTGTCCCCATCCACGAAGAACAGTTGATTCATTAAATCTGTGCCAAGGCCACATACAAATCCAAGCTGCTGGCCTCACAGCCCAGGGGATAAACACAAGCTGTGTTCCTGCTGGTGCCCAAACCTACATCTCCAGGTGAATGAAAACCACAGTTTCTATGAGCTTGCTGCAGCTGTGGCAATTATAATTGTAAAGGAGATGTACGCTGCAGATGCAGTTCAAAGAGCAGGAGCGAAGCCTACGTAGGACAATATGTAGAAAAATGTATCTGGGCTCTCCTACAGCAAACTGGCATTGTCCTCAGGCAGCTGTGCCAGTCTGCAGCACATTAGGGTTTGGCCTCTGTTTTCTGTTGAGAAAACAACCTTACATCTGGATTTCATCCTCCTAAAGCCCATGAGTGTATGTTATTTGTATATATTCTGTAACTGACAGAATGTTTTATACAGTTTTAGGATAAGCATAAAGATGATACCTGATGAAACGGTTCTTCTGCGTTAAATGGAAACGACAGCCTTCCTGCTTTGCTCTTTTAAAACTTGCCTGACATAAATACCTGGATGAAGCTAAGCCAGGGAAAGATTACGCCAAGGCTGGTGAAGAGGGGGAGCCTAGAGGCTCAGGTTTGCTGCTCTGTAACTGTCCTGCCCTTTGCAGCAGTGGAGCTGCACAAAAACCTACCCCAGTGGGGGATCTGCTGCTCCAAGGGGCAGCTGCAGCACATCTCCACGCTCCTCCCATCACTGAAATACTACAAAGGGATTACAAATTCTGGCCCAAACTGCCCATAGTTGAGGCAGAATTTAACATTCCACTTTGGGTGCAATGTTTAATTTCAGAGGCTCGAGGGGAGAACAAACACGCACATATGTTTTCTTTCTTTCTCTTTAAAATTCCTGTCCTTGACTCATTTTAGGACACACTGACCACCACTCCAGACTTCATCTGAGCCTCAGGGCTCCAAAGAGTTTTGCCTAATTTCAGACTTTGCAGTAAGTGTTTTGCCAGATTTACATTCAACTTCAGAAGATGCAAATTGTTTCTACTCCCAATTTAATGAACGATCATCAGTCAAAGAAATCCTCTTCCCACCTCAAGAAATTACATTATTTAAATGGAAGAAAACTGTTTTATATTATGAAACATATATAATTTACATCAAGGACACTGAGGAAAAACACTGCTGCTGTCAAATTGTTTCAGCAAGATGATCAATGACATCAAAATAGCAGCCACAGCAACTTGAGTTGTTCTAGGTTGTAATCAGGAAAAATAAAATGTCTCCATCTACTCACCAGTGAAAAAAATATAACTCCCAACAGAAGTACTTTAACTTTCGGTCCTTCTAGTCTTTATGCAGGGTTTTGTAGCTTTTCCTAGCACTGCTTTTATGATTTTGGTCATCAGATCTCCCACTAACATCAATGCTGGTGGGATAAAAAAAGAAACAAAATGAAATTGTTAGAGACGTCGGACATTCTGGAAAATCAAAGCAAATAACAGAAAAAATGCATTGGAAAAAACCCAAACCATAGTGGATCTTAATTAAGAGCCTGCCTTTATTTCAGCAAAGGTGAGTCATTAACGGCTTGTGTTCAAACTTCCATCAATATTTCCTTCTCAAAAAGTCAAGGATCGTAGCTAACAAAATACGCCGTGTGGCCATGCACAAGATAATCACCAGCTTAATTGGACCACAGTGTGCTAACATTTCTAGGTCAATGCCAACAAAGGTCCACCAAACCCCAGCCACATAATTCGCCATCTAAACATCAGTTTTTTCCCTTTGCACAAATCAGAGGATCCTATAATTGCTCCCAAGTGGCAAACCCACAAACATGGAAGTAAATGAACCATGATAAGAGTCTCTCATATTAAAAGCGTCATAAAAGCCTGAGCACAAAGCCTAGTAAGAAATGCCCTTCCCCACATGGCACAGATTTGAGCGGGCTGCATTCACCCCCGAGGTGCTGCCTGCACTATTCTATGCGCTGGAATTCAGCTGCTTCGTGACAATATTCTAGACATGGAATTAACACTTCTGAAAGCTTTTAGGGATCAAAGGTTGCCCCCTTTGCAAGTTTTTTTCATACCGAAGACATGATGAAGTAGTCTGGCTCTAGCTGGAAAAATAGTTCAGATGACACTCAAATGGGTTGTGGTAAGAAGAGGCGCCTGGGGAACTGGGACCAAGGTTGGCATGAGCCTCCCAGATTGAGCTCCTCTGCCCTGCCCCAGGCTGGCTCTGCCCTTGCACCCATGCAGCTGCTGCAGAATATGCTGCTGCCTTCCATCCCCAAGGTGCAGTATTTGCTGTTAATGCTCCTCAGGGATCTTACAGATGGAGCCCCAAATACACGAAAAAGTAGTATCTGTTCTGCAGTTAACTCAGACTGCAAACAGCACATGGACTGATGAGAAACTTGTCAACGAGCACATAATCCCCTGCTGCAAGAAGTGAGCTAGAGAAGTCCCAGCTCAGAGGCAAATAAGTGACCCTGAGTGAACCAAAGGGCAGCATCCTCCTTGCAAGTGACAAAAAGTCAGCCTTTAAGTTGTGCAGACAGACAAGGATTTTTTTTTTTTTAATAAGTGACACATCTAGAGCTGATGGCAGTTTCTCGGTTCCTGCAACAAATGCGACGGTTACTCTTCTGTCTCTGCTGGTGACGCTGAAGATAGCGGTGCTGCTGCTGCTTCCAGCTGTTGGGAGCACTGCGTTTCCATTCTTTTTGCAATGGGAATGAGGCACTTAGCACAGACTCTAAATGACCCAGCCTTCAAAGTTGTGTTTTCAGTGATTTTTCAGGTGTTTCAAAGACATCTTTGACATCTGCCTAATATCTTTTGGCACTATCAAAAATGCTGCCTTCCCTGGGGTGGCTGACTAAACAGAAGTCTCAACATTCATGTCATAAATAACTCAAGACAAGCCTGTTGATTCAGTGAAATGTGTGGTTGGCTCCTATTGTAATTGCATTCACAGAAAACCTCACAGTGTGCTGCCGCTTGGGATTACTTGTGAGCAAAAAAAAAAAAAAAAAAAGAAATGACAAACATTTTGGGGATTTTTTAAATAACATTTTCATACTTTACAAAGTGGCTTTTCTTTTAATTCTATACCGCATTGTTTAAGATGACATGAAACAAAATAATTTGTTGAGACAAGATATATAAAAATAAAGGAATAAAAAGAGATTAAACAGAAAGCCAGTTCTGAAAGTTTGTTAGTTGGAAAAGGCTATAATTTAAATCAGAAATGTCTGGATTAGATTATTCTGACAAGTTAAAAGGAGGCAAAACTTTGCTGCGCATTTACGAAGCAGAAATGAAATGATGGGAAAGCAATGTCTTCAGACTGAGAGGGTAGCTCTCAAAGCCGTCTCCTTCTGGATTTGAATCCAGATCTGATAATGGCTTGGTGGTTCTAAGCAAGTCACGGACCTTTACGATTTCATATTCATGATGAGCCAGGCTACAAACCAGTAGGACAACCACGTCCCTCTGCAGGGCAAATCACAAACCTTCAGAGGGAAGGGGGCATGACACTCATATTTAAGATGATCTTTCCACTGAATAAAGTCTTAGACTTTGGAAGCCCAATCCAGCCATTGACCACTTCTAGGAAACGTGAAAAATCTTCAAACCCCACAGGTCTCTCCACAGAAACACACAATGCCACGGCAGTGATGGGGGAGATAGACTTCACAGAAAATACAAACCAGCATCTCTGTAGCCAACCAGCCAACCAGAAATCAAACTAACATCATCAGAGCAAATAAAAATAATTATTATAATAAAACTTAAAGGATTATATGATTATATTTACATTGTTACATTACTTTTTGTCTCAAAAGTTCTCACACAAATTATAAAAAGAAAGTGCTACAGGAGTGCAGTCGTTCTGGATCTTAGCATCTCTGCCAAACTCCTTGGACAAGATGTCAGGGGAAAAAAAAAATCTTTAACTTTCTAGGGCCCTGAAAGTTTAATTATTCAGTTGCCTAGAATGCCACCCTCCTTACCCCTGTATAACTCGTGCTTACAGATAAATGGCTGCAGAGTCCTGGCCCTGGTATTTTAACTAGGTCAGCGTAAATACAATTATGCCCCAAACCAACCCCACGATGTGAACAATCATAAATCTACCCTTTCAGGCAGCGCTGTGGAAAATTCAGTCCTAGCTCCTAAATCCCAGCCAGGAGATAAAGTCCCTAGATGTTTATTCTCAGACAAAAAGAAGAATGTCTCACTTGCTGGGATTTTACTGTCATGTTCTTAAAAGTCTAGCTATGCTGAGCATGAGACTCAGCCTACTGCTGTATGCCCTCCGGCTCATGTAAAGCCTCGCTTTACAGCTTGCTTACAGATATATTTCAATTGGCAATATTCGAAATTTCCAAATGGAAAATAGCTCCTGGTATATGAATATGGCCAAATTGCAGGATAATTCTATTCCCACCAGTTGTTGCCACGCAGTGTGAAATTACAGCTCGGGTTACTCCATACCATGGCTTGCAGAAATTTGGACCAAAACCTTAAAAATATTAATGTGTATGCAAATGCGGTCTTGCACATAAATCGAGCACACACACTTAATAATCTGGTGCTTTGGCTTCATGAAATGATAGATCAAAGCAGAACAAATGAGAAGACCGAGCCCAAATTAACACATTAACTGAAACAGGGCGCGCTCAGATCCTGGAAACCGCTCTGTCTGCGTGTCACATATCCGATTACATTCCTCGTAACTCAAATGACAGAAGAGACCAAGAGATGCTAGGATGGCTATTCGTACTCATCAACAGCTACTCACTGTGACTTTTTTTTCGGAGTACTAGCAATTATCTTTAAAGAAGAACAATTAAAATCCAGTATAATTGGAAGTCTGGTTGTGATTACGGATGAGTCAAATGGCTTTGGAAAATGAGTTCCATTGGTATTTTCTTAATCATGTCGTTAAATTGGATATGTAAAGTGAGCGCAGCTATACAGTGGGATTTTCAAAAGCCCTCGGCACTAGTCACACTCTGCTCCTACTAAAGTTGGTAGGAATTTTATTCCTTGAGTTTAATGGGAGCAGAGTCGTGTCAGAACTGACCATTTTTATAGTATCCAAACCTTATTGTTTGTAGACAGCCAATTCTCCTGGCTTTTCTTTAATTCCTTCTGGTGATCCCACAATCCTGACCTTATTTTCCTGTCATTATTTTCCTGTCCTAGTGGCAGATGCTGCAAGGCCTTGAGCCTGGGGGATGTGAGGCTGAAGAGCTCTCCTCTTCTTCCTCTGAGAGCAAATGGCAGCTGAAGTTCTGCATCGCAGAGGGGGGAATTGGCCCAAGTTTGGATGCTGAGATTGCTGCTGGGGGTAAAATGCATGAGACTTGGCCTTACAGAGCTTCAGAGTTATGTAGCAATTTGGAGCAGATGGTTAGCATCAGAGAGCTGTTTAAAGAAACAGTGTTGGGAGCAGAGAGCTGAAAAATAACATAACAGGAGATTTATTTGTGGTCTCTGGTTCGGGGCTGTGTAAGAAACATAAGCAGTGGTTGGCACTTTGAGTTCCTCACAGATAACACGGGACCTTGAACCAAATAGATTTTGACTTTATGCTTTGCAAAACTAAAGCCTAATCTGATAAAAGCAAATCTAAGCAGATCATGACCCCCTTACACCTTTCCTCGATGTGTTTCCTTCAGACATCAAAACTCCAAGGTGGGTTCTTAAGGAAAAGGGTGAATGTACCACAAAACGCAAAACTTCAGGGATAAAGCTTTCCATTGTTTTGCATCTGAATCAATTTGCTAACGCTGGAAGCTTCAACTGAACCATACTGGAAAGCTGGGCAATCATTCATAAAAATATAGGAATATAAGCTTAGTTGTCCACTCAACTCACTGGTTTGACCAGCTCTGGAAAAACTTCTCTGCATGAATGGACAATCGGCTGTAACTAAGCAAATGATACTGGTAGGCTAGGAAAGACACACTGTTAGCATAGATAACTCAACATGGATAACTCAAAATCAATGACTTTAGAGTAAATTCTCTCATTTGATTTTGTGCAACAAAATCTTCATTCTAAGAATCCTCCTACTCAGAGATTAATTACATCAGTCATGCAAACACTCTTTTAAAAAGTTATCAAAAGTTCTCAGACAAACTCCAAATACACTGAAATGCTGTGCTAATAGTGAAAGGATTCCCCGAACAAGATGCCAAGATCTTAATTTTCCTTTTGTAATTAAAAAAATAAATAAAATCTACTTATAATCCTCTTGAAAAGTGATCTCCGTGTGCTGAATTGTCTTAATGTCTTACATCTGAAGGAAGCAAGGTAAGACAGTGCTACGCTGCGTTTTCTTCTATCTGAGGGAACCTGGAAATAATCTGGAGAAAAGATTATTTCCAAGTTTCCAGCTCTTTTTCCATAATTAACAGGATGTAAGACATAACAAACAGAGGCTGAAGAAAACCACAAACTCTCCATATGGGTTTCAGTTCCTGTTTACTAGTATCCTGTTTACAGCGCAGGCTTTGATGGTCAGATAATCAGGCCTCTCATGTTCCCAGAATGACCACACTTATTCTGTACTTATTTAAAGCTGGGAAGCCTTTTTAATAAAAAAATATGTCGAGGAAACAAAGCTGAGAGAGATTATAACAATGTGCATCACTACGGAAATACCAGACTCATTGTTATAGAATACAAAATTACCAAATACCCATTTGTGTGAAAAATAGAAGAGTGATGGAAATTGCCAGTTCAAAGGAGGCGAGGAACAAAGCCCTTTCCCTCCTGCTCCTGCCCTTGTCTGTGTCTGGGTCATGTAACTCCTCAGGTGGAGGAAGGAGAAATACTTTCCAGGGCTTCCTTGCTTCTTGCCAGTGATTTTGCCGTTGGCCAAGGGCTCCCCTCAGGGTAGGAGGCAGGTGTTGCTTTTCAACCTGCCCTGCTCACCTGCAGGCTGGGGATGGAAAAGGAGGGGGTATAGTAGCAGGGTTGGCTGCTGCTTTCCTCACACCTTTCCTCTTTAACCCAGAAGGCCAGTTCAGATCATGTCCTGGTCTAGTAGAGACTGGAGATAAACCTGAGTGGCACTAGAACAAACTAATGAAGCCATCCTTACAGAACAGAATCCTTATGGAACACCATCCTTACTGAGCACTTCACAGCACCAATTCCTGCCTTGTCACACCCAGTTCCAGTTCTGGTTTGGCCAAAATATAGAATCATAGAATCACCAGGTTGGAAGAGACCCACCGGATCATCGAGTCCAACCATTCCCATCAAACACTAAACCATGTCCCTCAGGACCTCATCCACCCGTGCCTTAAACACCTCCAGGGAAGTGCATAGAGCACTCTTCTCTTTCTACTGTTCCCATACATAGTACTGCTTCCCAGGCAGCAATTGCTTCCTAATTGCCAGGAATTTAATAGCAGTTTGAGGTGATAGAGCTGAATATTCTGAACTGCATATCGCCAGGGACAAACCTGTGTTGTGCTGCCTGAAAAGGACTCGGTGCTGCCAGGCTGGAGTGGGAGCACGTGCAGCTGTGGTTTGGATGGGACTGCATCCCACCTCAGGGGACAAATCCCACAGAAGAGATTTGTGGAGATCTCTGGTATAAGGAGAGATATGGAGATCTGTGACTGGTATAAGGACATAACTGGATCCAAAAAAATCTTACGAAACAAATTCTGAACTATCTTGGTGCATCAGTCTGATGCGCTGAATCTACTACCTGATCCACATCATCTTCTCAGCTGAGCCTAACAGATGAGAATAGGATTCAAAATGCCAGTCCCTGTGGGTAAGGAGCAATAGGGTAAATACTTTGGGGAGTTAGAGAATAGGCAAAGAATTTTGATAAAAATATTTTAATGACTAAAATCTTAACCGCACGTATCTCTGAGACAGCAAGAGCTTTCTGCCTTGAGGCTACATCAAAACATGACCAGTGGAGTTTACAGCAGGGATGGCAAAATCCCATGAGCTGCTTTGGGGATTTCTGGAGTCCCAATAATAAAAATTTTGCAATATCAGCTATTCTTGTGATATTCTTGTACCCCCAGGCACAAAGTTAGGCTTTGGAAACAGTTCCTTTCCAGTTTTGACCTGAACTGGAACCACAGCTGTACGGACAAGTTCTGAACTTGGGAAAACCACAGAAACTTGGAGTGGCTACAGCAGTTTTGATATCTCTTGCTATGATGTCATCTTCTGTTGCCTTCTTCACAAAGGAGTGCAGCCTCTTCTCTACAGCGTCTTCCACTTTCTTTAGAACAGACAATTTTTAGAAATGTAATTCTGTTTGGCACAGACCAATTTTTTCATCATTGTGGTTTTGTTATGAATTTAACACCGCTAATTTCACTTTTAAATCTTTGCAACACTGCCGCTCGTGTACAAAGTGTTCAAAATGTACAAAAGCAGAAAATTATTTTATTTTTTTTAGTTGAGAGGAGAGGTTAGGAGGGAAGTCCTGCTGTAGGAGAGCTTCCCATTTTCATTACTTCTTTAGACCTCCTGTTATGAGATCAACACTTCACAGAAATGACAGTTAGCAATCAAGATTTTTCTCATCTCTTTGCATAAGCCAAGAAAAGTTGCAAGCATTTAAGTAAATTAAATTAAGAATGATTGCTAGATAATCACATTGTAGAACAGCTTTTATCTCTAAAAGAACTGAGATTCTATTATAAATAAAACTGTTGAAATTACGCATTACGAATAAATAAGGTCTTGTTTGTTTAGACTTTTTTCCTGGTAGTTTTTTCATAAATAGCTTTTCGTTTTGGTTTTGAATCTGTTCAGTGTTTGAAACAGTTTCTATCTGAAGCCGTGTTGCTGTACCAGATTTACCGATGACATATATTTATACACGGAATGTAAAAGGACAGCTCATCAGCCAGGCAGCGGAGTTAAGCTATTTACATCATTTGACAGCCTGGCCCTTATACGGTTCTGTCTGTATCAGCTAAAATCAGATGAGTTTACAGGCTACCATTCCTCCTCCCCATTAGTAACACTGTTTGGATTTATCTTTTCCTCCAAAGCGCATCACTCACATCTTACTAAAGAAGAGGAAAGTCCCCGTGACTCACATAGAAACACCTTAATTAGCACAGGTTGAAAGGTGTGCTGGCCAGGATGTGCTTCCGCAGGAACACGGTCCCCTGTGAAAAAGATCCAGGTCTAAAATTTCTTGGAAAAGATGGAAAACGGATGGAAACATTTTCAACACTTTTGTTTTGGTTTGTAAATGAACTGTTAACTCCTGAAGGGGATGAGATTAAAAACATCAGAACACAGTTAATTAACAGCAAAAATCTTAATACGGTTTACACCATAAATATACCTGGCCTTTAACAGAAGAACAAAAAGAGATGTTTGGAGGGGTATCATGAGCGTGGAAGATTTCAATCTTGTTTAGCCTGAGGTTTATCTGAGAACTCTCTTTGGCCAAGATCTCCTCTCTCAGTCTCCTGATTCATACCACTATAAAAGAGGAGAGAATCTAGCCCAAAAATTTTATCAGGTTTAATATCATCATAATTACAAACAGCCCACGTCACTCATTAATTACACCATGGAGAGAGAAGTTTAACTCCATCCCTACTCTGAGATGCTCCGCTTCTAGGTGATGCCTATGGCATATCCAGCTTGCAGCACCTTCATTTTCATTCTTGGTTCTTCATGGCAACAGTTAATATTCCTTACAATAAGATGACTTTAATCATGATTTGGACATCCCGTTTGAGGAAAAGCCCCTTCAGTAGGGAAAAGGTATAACTCAGAAAAGTAATTTTTCAGTAAGGGTTAATAAGGCTAGATTTGAATCCACAACTAAAAGGCAGCAAACTTCATAATCAAATAACATTCCCAAGAGCCTTTCAGTCTGTAGGAAATTAATTGATTAACACACAACTCCTTCCTAACTATAAGAAAGTCTTACTGATGTGTTGGTCAAACACTGTCATCGGTTCAGCAGAAGGTTTGCCTGATAGGTAAAATGCTCTTGGGCATATAGAGCATTCATAAATTTCTTGGCTCAAGGGTACTCACTACCTTGCAGGAGCTCAGTGTCACGTTCATTAATTAGTCGCTGCTCAGAGCACCTTAATGAGGTCACAGTTGTTCATTAAGGTAAAATGACTCACTCGATGCTTCTGCAAGACAACAAGAGATCCAACAATAGAGCTGAGTCCAGACTCCTTGTCACAACCAGATAAAGATGCTTTCTACACCACAAATGCCACAGCTGAGAAACCTATCAGTCACTAGGACAATGCTATGAGTTCTTGTGAAAATACAGTTCGTTTTGACGTATTGCATCCCAGGCAACTGGAACCATGCTAAATATCTCTTTTATTATTTTTTAAAGACAAACTTTTTGACTTCGTTGAGCTGAATTCTGTAGAATTCAGCTTATGATTTCAGTCATCTGCCTGCTACAGGCCATGAGCTGCTGCCTTTCAGCAGCAAGTGAGGATTCATCATTGTTTTATTATTATTGAACACCCTTTATGTTGATAATAAATCAGATTAACCACTGTCACTGGAAGGCTCCAACAAACACGTTGTTGCACAAACACATACACACCACCCCCTCTACTGCAATCCAAGCATTTTGGGAAACAACGTCCTCNGATGTAATATGCTGCTTTGCCCAAAAAGATACAGTTTGGAGGGGTGGGTCGGCTTTAGTAGATTTTTTTTCATTTCAATTATTCTTCTAAAAACAATGGTTTTGAAATTGTCAAAGAAGTATTCTTTGGCATTTTCAGAACTGAAAAAAAAAGTGTTCTTTATTTGAAGCAGCTTTTCAGTTTCAAATATAAGTTGACTTATCACCAAAGAAAAATTCTAGACAAAGATGAATGTTTTTTGATGTGGCATGGGAAAAATATGTGCAATCTTAAAAGTTCTAACAGTATAATTAACCCGCTTTCTGATGAATTCTAAGACTAGCTCGATTCATTGACGAGACTCTGTATCATAGAGAATTCCACCAGAATAAAGTTTAATCTACTAACTATGGGATATATTGAAAGTGATTGAGTGACTGTGAAATCCCCTTGATTGAAATAAGAGCCAAAACATCCACTGGAGTGAAAACAGGAGTTCTGGACATATTGCACGCAGCATTTGCTCAGGAGCAGATCTTGCAAAAAGATCCAATGTGATGAATCTAACCCAGTTCTACTCTTACTGTCATTTATGGCTCCTTGACTACAGCTGAGACAACTTAGAATCGGAATAACCAGGTTGGATGAGACCCACCGGATAGAGTCCAACCATTCCCATCAATCTCTAAACCATGTCCCTCAGCGCCTCATCCACCCATCCCTTAAANAATGGCGTATAAAGGGCTCATTCAAGGAGCGCAAACCTATTTTTCTAGTAAAGTATTAACCCTGCTAGAAAATGGTTTACAAAAGAGAAGTGGCCAGTCTAACCTCTTTTTGCTCAAACAACAGATCTCTAACACACACACAGTTGTGTTCCACTGGTAGTAGCTCTAAAACAATACCTAATATCTCCTAGGTAACTCTAGTACTACACAAGAGCTGTTTTATTAGTTTCCTAATTAAATTTCACAAACTTCATAGCAGTGACAGATTCTTGGTTATCTCTGCAGCAGAAATTCAGATGGGATGCCAGAGGGAAAGGATGGGGCTGTTCGTCTTATTGCATGCCAAGATTTTATGCTACCGGTTACACTCGTCAATCTCTATCTGGAGCAGTTAAGAGCTATAAACTATTCATTAAAATGGCTGAGATTTATTAGGGGCACCTCAAGCTCATTAAGGATGCTGATGAAATGTGAAGCCCTTGAACCCACACGCCTTCTAATAAACACTAAAGTAGAGCCTATTAAGTTTTGGAAGAGAGGGGATACTTTTTTTTTTAAGCAAAGTGTTAGAAAATATAATTTTTTAAGGTTTTGTTATTATTTCTAAAAATTACAATCTTCACCTGTCTCTCTCTCCACCCACCCCCACCCCTCCAATGGCAAAATGGCAGCAAGATTTGGGGATTTTGGAGAGAGTTAGAGGGGAGGTAGAAAACAAATATTAAAAGCTGTTTTAAACTGGGAAAACCAACAAAAAAAGTGTGATAGAAAAGGCACTGGGTCATCTCCCCGTATCTCGCTATTGAAGAAAAGCAGTGGCAGCGCATTAAAGAGTAAACCAAGGACCCAGAGGCCCTCAAGCAATCAGAACAACTGTTTGTGGTTTTGTGCCTTCAAGTAATAGTAGAACCCAAACTTTCTCTAAAGATAACTGCAACTTCTAACCTCCATACTCATTTCTCTTTGAGGCTCAAGACGTTTATCCCCCAGGACCACCTGGAAAAAATTGCCAATGAGTTACAGATGTGCTTTACTCACAAAAATAGACATCTGCCTTTGTCCTGCATTTCTGTTTAGCAATATTAATAATCTAGGTGAAGATGTTGTGGTGCCAGCATGGATTAGTTACACAATCGCCTCTTGTAGAGGGTGTGGGAAGCTTATTACATGACTACAAGAGAGAGCAAAAAGATAAAGATTTTTTTAATACATAAGACTCCCAAACAGTAATGATTACAGCCAACTGTGGAGCCCACCAAGCAAGCAGGTAAAAAATATATTAATGTGAACATTCATTGTAACAAGTCTCTTTTTTCCCCCTCTGGATATTTCTGCTTATTCAAAATGCGGAGCAATAAATCAAATTAGATCAAATACCGCTGTCTGAATAGAAGCCACACAATAATCAGGTTTGAATTTTCCCACCCCTCTCCCATAAAAGTACAGTACAGTATTATGGAAAGTTAATATGTGCACCTAACCCATTATATCTGGCTTGAAATGGTATAAAATGACATCTGATAGAAGCTTGTATGGACAAGCTCTCATTAAACATAATTACTCAACAAGGTCTAGCCTAAATCAGCTAATGATCAGCAATAGACAGGCAGGAATTTAAGAGTATTCCCTGATTTTGCATACTATGGGAATAGGTTTTAATATTAAAAAGTTCCTATCATTCCTACTCACACTTTGATTTTATTACACATGAAGTGAATGTGAAATCTGATTACGTTAATTGAGCACGTTGTCAGATTGTCGCTTTTCTCCTTTCTAACTGCCTCCCATCTCTTTCATTATCCCTGACAAGCCACGTTTTCAGCCCAACATCCAGTCTGACATGCCTGTTTTTTCCATATCCAGTGCTACAAAACTGGTTATTCTCCTGCATGATCTTGTTGGGGTGGCTAGGATGCCAAACAAAGACACGCTCGCTGTGAGCACATAGAATTCTATTTCCTGCTACAGAGACAAAAATGCAAAATTAGTAAACAGAGGACATAAAGAGCAACATTTCTGAGCTCGTGCATGAGCATCTGTGTTAGTACAGGTGTTATAGAGATCTACTGCATTGATTATGTGGGGGAATTAATAATTCCTGGTATGTGGATTTCTCCTGTCGTGACTCAGCTGTTCTAATTTGGGAAGCACAAAAATCTGTCTCTAAACTGTCCAGTGACTCAAAGGGTGGCTTTACATTTTCAGCAGATTCCTGGAATTGCTCTTTCTAAACTGCGGAGTAGCCTTTCCCTGCTCTGAGGCTCACAGTGTGTGTTTTACTGGGAGCTTGCTCTGCAGAGCCTCACAGCAACAGGCACTAGAGGGTTGAGTCACCTTCCCTGGAGGTGTTTAAGGCACGGGTGGACAAGGTGCTGAGGGGCATGGTTTAGTGTTTGATAGGAATGGTTGGACTCGATGATCTCTTCCAACCTGGTTATTCTATGATTCTATGATTTCACTTCATGGCCTCCTCCTCCCTTCCTCCTAACACGCTGAACCGGATCCCAAACTAAAGAGGAAGAATCCTCCCAGTAACTGAATTTCACTCTAACTTATCGAACATCATAAGTTTCTTGAGACCACCTTGATTTCTAAAAACCCCTGTAATCTGCCTGGGAGTTAATGAAGGGGTTAATGAGTTAGGTAGTACCCTTACGCCCTGCTCTATTCATTTCTTTTAGGTGAAGTTACACCTAGTTTTAAACTGCCACCGTAGGAGAGTCCCAACTTGTTTTGCTATCAGTTGGCTTTGATAATTTGCCAAGGAGCTAATCCTGCCTGACATGCAGCTCACAAGACATACCTCACCTGGGCTTTATCAAAGCAGTTAACCTCCACTTTAAAAGCGGTAAGTGTAATCCTGCCAGTGGTTGTTACAGCTGCCTTGAAAACACGTTTTGTAAATGATTCTGCATGGAGGAGGGTTTGTTTTTTTTTCTTTCCTTCAGGAGTTTTGCCTCTCACGTTACAGCTCTTGCTGTGTTTATGGAGTCACCTTCTGTCCTAGAAATTTGTCGTATTGCGACGCGGGCTCCCGGCGGCTGTGGAACTGGGAAGGGAATAGTTCATTGCTAACACAAACACGTTTGCTGACAGTGTAATTACTCCCTTCCCTAGGATTTTTCCTTGTTTTCTTAAATGCAGGACACCTACAGTCTCAATAGCAATATATCACTTGCCTGTAGCACAGCTTTCTTTCCCCTGTAAAGTGTTAATGAAGTTCCTGTCCTTGTTTCTGCACTAATTGTAAAAGCATGTTGGATAATATACTAGCCACACTTTATTAAAATACTAGCCACACTTTATTAAAACCTAACAATCTAATCCTGCGCTCCCTGCTAAGGAGAGAGCTAACTCTAATTTCATTTGGAGCTCATTTCAGCATGCTCAGATCCCACACTTGGTTTTAATTCTTGCAGGGCCTGATCTGAAGACAATGTGCCCAGTTGCAGTGAACTCAGCTGTCTTCGTATTTGACTGTGGCCGTGTCCACATGACTTTCTAACTCCAAGCCTGAGCCTGCAAGGTGCTGAGAGTGCAGAGTACTTGCTGCAAGCCTTCCAGTTCCCACTGGTGTCCAAGGGGAAGGCGTGCTGGTCAGGATGGGTGTACCCGCCTGGGGGGAGTCAGGGGGGCCCATGCAGACCCACTCTGAGGCCGCCTTGCAGAGTGTCTCGGGATGTTGGGGACACCCAGAGCTCACAGAGCCCTCACCACAGTGTGACTCAGCATTGCAGTGATTTGAAGGGGACAATGGAGGGGGTGGCGGCGGCTAATTATTTGACAATTATTATTGTTGAATAATCCTTCCAAGGGACAAGGAGGGGGATGAGTCTCAAGTGTCTGCCTTCTTATTTTATTTTGTTTTTTCTATTTTGATGTTCTTAACGTGGGAGTCTTGCACAGATGGAGGTGGAGTGAGGTGGTAAAATCCAAGGGCTGTTTGGGGTTGGTTTTGCTCCCATTGCCGTGGTAGAAACATGCACCAGCACTGGGGGCAGGCAGCCTGCTGCACTGCTCAGCACCCCTACAATGAGGTTGTTCCAATCACCATCATTTTACACTCAGGGAAGTCAAGGCACACGATGCCCTGCCTGGTGTTACAGACCTGGGGGCATCCAGTTGTTCCCTAAACAACTGTCCTTAAAGCTTGTTCTGTGCAAGTGTCTACCTAGAATAACTGCAAACCTAGTGTTCCCAGGATTGCTGTTATCCATATAATTTCCCCTCTGTGAAAATTAAAACTTCTTCATAATCTGTCTCTCTACACTTAAACTCATCACAAACTGAGCATGGAAGCATGCGTGTATGAGGAATATCTTGCTATTTATGAGAAGATACACAGAAAAGCACATTTCTATATTATTTCTGAAGTGAGAGATTGCTAGAGGTAACCAAGCCATCAAACTCTAAGGTGTTACAGCACAAAAAGAAGCCTCTTGTTTGAAATCTCAGTAGGAGAGAAGATCAGCACAGATTAAAGATTTGAAGTGCAGAACAAGATAGCATGAACTTGGATAGGAGAAGAGAAGGTCCATACAAAGCATGTGAGGCAGAACCCCTTGGCCTCTCAAACTTGATGCGTCACCTCTACAAATAATGCACAATGTTTTTCTTATGTCTCTGTGATGACAACACTCTTTGATTTTCTGAAGGAAACATCATTGAAAAATGTGGGGCTCTTTCTGCATGCAATTAAACCATTAGAAGAATGACTGCCCTGTACAGAATCACTCAAAAATGTCGTGGCAGACGAGCACCCAAATACTTCTTTGGCAGAAAGTGATTAGCTGAGCTGGATTTCCTGGTTAAATACAAGGTTAAATAAATACTTGAATAAACTTCTTTCAGCAAGGACAGGATTAGGGAGAATGTCTTATTCTTGTGCTGACAAACTTTTGCTGGTTGCAGACTGATTATATCTTTAATTTAAGACGATTATTTTCCTTTTTTGGTGATTCACAAGGGGAGACATTCCCCCGCTGTTTGTACTGCTCAAGACATCAGGAAGAGCAGCTCCAGCTGCCCCTCGAGACCATTTGGGAGGTTGTGGGTCCAGCGTGGAAGGGTTCAGGTGACCTCTGCTGCTGTTCTGGAGGAACATCCAACCGGAAAGCCATGAAGCATGGTTTAGTGTTTGAT
>WAAB01002659.1:0-32889 GCA_013389865.1 Piaya cayana
TAGCAGTAACAAATACACATTCTAACCTTTCCAATCATGTTCCACAATACAAATAATCTGAGACTATTATTCTATTCCATTAAATGTTCACTGAAGGAAAATATTGCACTTTGATCAAGTCTACACCCTAGTGTAAAGAAACTTGCCATTTTAGGTTACTGCCCATTAATATTAAGAAACAAAATCCCCAATTTGGAGTGATTACTTGTACCCACCTGTTTTTAAATATTTTTTCTATTCTGGGAAATCTAATGTTTTCTAGATAATAGTACCACTTGAGCTGTGAAATATTTCAGAAAAAAAAAAATCTTTTTCTACTCAACACAGTAATTGCTGTCATTTATAGAAGCTGCAAGCATTTGAAATCAAAATCTTTTACTAATAAGGATGGGTTGGAATTATGTGACTGTTCATTATTCCTGAGCTTGACAATGATGTTTGGAGTTTGAAAAACACAGAAGTAGCTCATTTTTTAGACTAAAGAATTCATACAGGCAAGACAACAACTTGGTGTTCAGTAGACTTAAATTTATTTTCTTTGTTACAATTTTGTTTGCATCCATGGGAAAGTAATTTAGCAAAAAAATCTTGATTCCACTGAAATCAATAGTAAACCCTCATTGATATCCTGAAGTCCCCATTCAATTTACCTTTGTTGTTTACTTTTCTGTCAGTAAAATAGAAATAGAATCCTATATCTTTTTTCTTTTCAATTTAAATTGTAAGATCTTCAGTGTGCAGATTCTCATTTGGACATTAAATATACTTAAATATTTTAAATGTATTTTTTTCACTTCCTTCCTTTTTACATTCTTGATTTGCACACTTATCAGAATAAAGATGAAGTCTATGGATATAAATATACACATTTATAAAGCATATACAACATTAATTTTGTGAAAGCAGGATTTGATGTGTATATTTCTGGATGTACATATGTATTAGCAGTACCCAATCATATGGATCCAAATCCCCATTTCAGCTTTTAAAGCATACTGAAATACGAAGGTGTGAACAAACCTGAGGTCATCTACCTGCATTCTAACCTGGCCAGAAATTAATCACTTCCATGCTTGCCAACAGAGGGCAGAATAGGGCCACAACACATCTGGACAAATATACTGTGCATTTAATTTACGAATATATGTCTCCTGATTCAATTTTGCCCTGTCTCAAATTGCATCCATCTACCTCTAAATCCATTCTTGTAGCCATGACCTTCAGCTGTTTTATAACTTATATTAATCACTTCTTTAATATACTTTAATATACTGGAAATTTAAGGTCACATTATTTTATTTAACTATATTTTTAAAAATCCATTTGTTGCATTTCCCTGTGCAATGTTAAGGAATCCTTCTGTAATACTTTAAATGGAGAATTATATTGAATTTTTTTTTTGGAAATTTTTTTCTATGCTCATTGATATTTTGTTGCAAATATGTTTACAATGAAGTGTTTAATAATGTTTATTTTAATTTTTAATATTTTTTTCACAACCAAAATTAGAGATCAATCTTTTGTTACCTTTCCTCCTTCAAGTGAAGAGGAGGTATGTAATTACTGTGGGATTGGTTTCTATGGGATGGCAGAGTATATTTTATTATGTCGTTAAATTTACAGGTTTAAGGAAGTATAACATAATGACCACAGAAACATTCCATGGTCTTAAGGTATGACATCTATATAATGCCCTGAAGGAAAAGATACCATCAAGTATATATTTTAATGTGCTTTTCCAATAAGGTTACTGTTTTGTTGTTCCACATTTTGAAAAATCACAGGAGGTATGCTCACCAAACCCATTAACAAATAAAGTTTGTGCTCACACTTCCTGCACATTGTTTTGAAAATTGATCCCTAAGGGCCTAATTAGCTATTATGCACTTTTCCTACTGAAAAAAAGGAAAAGAAACTTCTCTGCTTAGAATAACTTAACAACCAAAATCTTCCAGAAGATTTAATCTCTTATTCAGTATCTCAACTCAGAATTAAGCGAATTCCTCAGGGCTCAACCCCAGCATCCATTGAAAGGACCACACAGATTAATCCAGTTATCAGTATTTGTCATCTGCATAAAAAGCTGCAAATGCAGCATGTCTTAATTCTTCCAGATGCTAAGTGCTCTTAATTTAGGCTGAAATTAAGGATGAAAAAGGAGAACCTCAACTTTTCAAGAGAATGAACTGAAAGTTTAGATCCTTATGCAGTACATTGCAATAAAAGAAGACAACAATCAATATGAGGAGTAAGCAGAAAGTTGTGGTATGATTACAATGACTTTGAAGTCTCACTTTAAGAATTTGTCCACAGCAATTAGTGAGTGAGTGCTCAGCTCCAAATAAAACGTAGGACAAGGAATGTCCCTCATTGAAATGTTTCTGAGTGTGGGACTCAGAAAAATATTACCCAAAATGCTTGCACTTTCACTTTGTCCCATTGAACCATGAAGAAATGTGCACAAGCGCTTTACACAAAGATCCAAATTTTTACCTTTCCTAATTACTATCTACTCCCTTGCAAGTGGAATTCTCAAACCCAGTTATCATCATAAAAGTGAATTTTACCAAGAAATCCAATTATCTCTTTGACAAATGTTGGGCTTTGGGATGTTTATTCCCTGCTCAGAACAAAAAAAAAAGAAAACCATGCTATTAATAAACAAGAATGAGATTAATACAGTGCTTAATTCTAATACTACATTTTTCAGAAAACAAATAAACAGTAGATTTTCATTGTTATTCAGATTTCTTAAAGGTTAATAGAGCTTTTTAAAACTACTATAGACTAAAAATAATTAACAGCAAGTTGAAGAAAAAAAAATCAAGATGTTCCATTCTGACAAAGGTTAAATGAAATATTTTGGGCTTAATGATATTTTTAAAAAATCCAAAATCAAAATGTGCCAAAATTTATATCTTTCCTAAAAATTTTTTATTTTCAACAAATCATCCTTTTATGTAAAAAATATTTTTTGAGAAATCTTAAATGAACAAAATTACTTGAAACATAACTAGTATCATACTAAGAAATATGATCTCCTAGCTTTATCTGAAAGTGAAAGTATCCCCTGTTAGAAGATGAATTCAAGAAATGTTACGACACAGTTTGAAAAATTATATAAGCAATTCAGACTTGTATATGTTGAAGGTTAAAGCTGTGTGTTGACCAATAAGTAGATCACTAGAATTTTAGAGAAAGAGAAATGTTAAACTACTTTGAGTGGTTTAACAAGAAAGTCAGTAGTAGCTGAAGTGGTAGATTAATTACAGGTTTTATAACATGGCACTCTAGTTCAAGAAAAGACTTATGAATTGCACATTCTTAGTGACATCTAAGTCATTAAATGATTAATTAGTGTTAATAGTAATGGAAACACTCAAAGAATAAATGGCAGTGTTTTATTTGGTTTTTTTTCTGTAATCACTCACAAAATAAAACTTAAGATTAGCAGTGAAGTAGCATAATTTTGTCACTACAGAATACAAATGAGTTACACATGATCACCCAAATATGCATAAAGCACTCTAAACATTTCACCCAATTTACTTTTTTATTAAATCACATTAAAAAGAAGAACAGCCATTCTGAGTCCAAGCATTTTTAGACAGTTTAGAAGACTATGGCAAAACAGCTTTGAAGCATAATTCATTGCCAATTCATTTCCATTGTTGACTCATCTATAATAGATATAAATCTGGTTTTTTGGAATAGTGATTCCAAAAGGGACTCTGTGTTCATTTGTAAAACATTGAGGAAAAAAATCAGTGATAAAGACATGTTTTCTCTTTGTTTCCTGATAATTAATGTTTCTCCTACATATCAGCCTAACTAAATTTATCCCTTGGTATTACTACTGATTTCAACATAGTTCAGACATGAAGAACTTCAGTTTGGATTTTATTTTAACAAAGAATTTCATTTTAATGCCAATGTTATATGATACTATTACTGCAGAATATAGCAAGCAAATCAGAGAGGTAACTCAAGCACAGTAGAGAATCATATGTACTATAAACACTAAAGGGGTAAAGGGCAGGTGTTTTTTCTTATGGAAATCCACGTAACATAAAATACAAAGAGCAGCATTTCATGATATCTTACATATTTTTCAATTTATTGTCATACTCTAACTTCACGTTTTATATTCTCCTAGCTAGTAAAGGTTTAAAATAACTTGCACTTACTGTGTATTTTGCAATTATAATAAAGTTGAATAATTATACAGAGAGATTTTTTTGCCATTTATTTCTAGTTTGATAGATACTTTCCCAAAAGCGTAAAATCAAATAAATTTGACACAATTCTAAAAGAATCTGCAAGGATACTTATACTATTTATAAGTAAGTAAAAATAACCAGACTCTTATCAACCTCCTGTTAGTTTAAAAAAGTGAACAGTGGGTGCAAATTTATACTGACACACAACAGTGATAATATGGATGGATGTCAGAAGTATTTAATGAAAGAAAGATATAAAAATTGTGTGAAATATTAGTTAAGAATGGATCTCACATGATATCTAAGAACTGTTGCTATTTTGAGAGATGAGAAGATTTTAATTATCAATTGTTTCCAGGGTGCTCCAGTCTCTGGAGTAACAGGAGCTGGCTTGGGATTTAGAGTCCCTTAGATGTGTAGAAAGTTAACCTACCACATTCCACTCACCTCATTCAACATGAGCATGCTTTTTCCCATCTAACCCTTACCAGGTGCTCTTACTGTTTTCTCACATCACAAACTTATCCACTACAGGAGCTACCACCCCATTCAAAGCTCAGGCCCCTTTCCGCATTTGCGCAGAGTAGTTGCCAAATTCATTTAACTGTGGAGTGGCTGCAGTTGTGTCAGCTACTTGAAATTTTCTGTTTCCCACGCCTCTCATTCCTGAAAAAGACAGAATAACTGTTTGGCACAACATATTAACGGAATGGATAAGGGAAGTAATTACTTAAACAACTTTATGTCTACGATGGGACAGACAGTGTATGGGCAGTTACCAAAGGACAGGAACAATAAGGCAGACTTTGACACAGAATTCTCAGAAGTTATAGACAGGAAAGAAGAAAAAGATCAATCTTGTTTCATACAATTTTTGTAAAAAATAATACTGTAAATAGCTGTACTTTGAATAAAGTATATGTGCATTTGGTGCAGGTGTCAAGATTTTATTGACAGGAGGGCTGCATGAGTGGAATCTGTGAGAAAAGACCTGGGACTGCCCCTTGCTGAACCCAGCAAGATCCACAACAGATCCACCTGTCCCTTAATGACTAAACGATATGTTTTTATGAATCAGAATGTAGTACTAAGGTACTTTTCAAAAATCCCCATCCATTCACAGTTGATGGTAGTACTGTCAGGCTTCTGGCTGTGAAATATCTAAAAGACTGTAACTTAGGCAAGAAAACTGCAGTCTATCCTTTTACCTAATTTCCCCCATCATTCGAATTGTTTTTGGAAACAATCGAATGTACAGAGCATAAAGCGTAAAAGGTGTACCATGTTATTTGAACTGACTAGATATAGAAAACAGATTTACAATTTACTTTCTAATGAAGTAACTCAATTTACCTTCAGGAGAATTCCATGTCTAAACAAAGTAGGGGCACTGTTTCTGGCCATTTACTTACTTAATACTAAGTAATCTTTTACTAAAGAACCACCTGTTGTGGGATGTTGGTCTGAGGTAATGGAGGATTTTTTTTTCTCTGGGGACTAGTCTTGTGATACACTTACCTGGTGATATCATGTTTAGCATAGATTGCATATTGTGCAGTGACCATGAAAAGATGGATTTCAAGATCCTTAGGGCAGCAAAGAGTGTGTGCAGCAAACTCATCCCCAGAGAGCAATCATTGGCCTCTTCAGAGATCTGCTTTGTAGGATACTATGGGATGAAACCCTGGGGGGTCCAAGAAAACCAGTTAATATTCAAGGCTTACCTCCTCCAAGCTCAGGATTGATGAATTCTAACAAAAAGAAAGTCAGACAAAAATGCTATGAGGCCTTCATGGACAAACCTAAATACAAATACCTAAAAACAAAATGGAAGCTTACAGAAAGTGGAAGCAAGAGCAGGTAACCTTGGAGTTAATACAAAGAAATTGTCCAAGCAGCCAAGGATCAGGTTATGAAAGCTAAAACCCAGATGGAATTAAACCTGATTGCAGACATCAAGGACAACAGGAAAAGCTTTTATCCATGTGTCAGTGATAAAAGAAAGACTAGAGAGAATGTAGGCTCTCCCTGGACAAAAAATGGGACAGCTGGATGCCCAGGATATGGAGAAGGCTGAGGTACTCAACAGCTTTTTTCATAGAATCATAGAATCACCAGGTTGGAAAAAACCTACAGGATCATCAAGTCCAACCATTCCTATCAATCACTAAATCATGCCCCTCATCACGTCTCCCACCCATCCCTTAAACACCTCCAGGGAAGATGACTCAACCACCTCCCTAGGCAGCCTTTTTGCCTCAGTTTTCACCAGCAAGGGCTAAAGCCACACCACCCAAGTCATAGAAGGCAATGAAAGGGACAAGGAGAACAAAGAACTGCCCATAGGACAGTATCAGGTGCCAGACCAATCCTAGAAACCTGAAGATGTACAAGTCCACAGAACCTGATAAGATGCATGTGTGTGTCCCAAGGGAACTGGTGGATGAAGTTATTGAGCTACTAACCCTCATTTTTGAGAAGTCGTAGAATCACCAGGCTGGAAGAGACCCATCAGATCATCGAGTCCAACCATTCCTATCAAACACTAAACCATGTCCCTCAGGACCTTGTCTACCTGTGCCTTAAACACCTCCAGGGAAGGTGAATCAACCACCTCCCTGGGCAGCCTATTCCAAAGTCATGGCAGACTGGTGAAGTTCCCATTGACTGGAAAAAGAGAAACATAACTCTTTACTGTGAGGGTAGTGAGGTACTGGAGTAGGTTGAAAAGTTGTGGATGCCCCATCCCTGGAGGTGTTTAAGATCAGGTTGGATGAGACTCAGAGCAACCTGATCTAGTGGAAGGTGTCCCTGACCATGTCAGGGGTGTGGAACTGGATGATCTTTAAGGTCCCTTCCTAACCAATTGATTCCGAGATTTTATGATTCTATGAACTAGGGTACTGTGAAGAGAGGTAAACTCAGTGGTATACTTTATGAATGTATGCTTTTACTCCATGTATTGTAGTTACGAGGATTCGTTATTGTAAATTATATAGCATCAAGAATGTAAATTAGGTTTACTTCTTAAAAAAAAAAGATGATCTGTATGCAAAGTGTGCACTTATAGAAGTATACATCATCTCCAAGGACATTTCTATCTCAGAAAGTGATTCAGGTACTTGTTAAACAATAAGCATAATTGGTAGCTTTCACTGTTTCTTTTAGCATTTTGAAATAAACTACTCGACAAAAAAAAAAAAAAAAAAAAGCAAAAAGCAAGGTTGTTAATGCTTTGACCTGTTCCACAATTGTTTGTCCTCCCTAGAGTCAGAATGCAATATGATCTATTAGAAGTTCACACTATTTTCCTATTATCCTTTACTGATGTAAGAAACGTGCCAAATGCTGCATTCCAGAGTTGTCATCCAAAGTGAGACAAGGACTTTAATACATGACATCTGGCTTCCTGACTCTTTTCCTATACTCCCTGAATAGCAGATGGATCCCAATGCCAGAATCATGTCTAAGGCACTAGATTAAGCAAAACCCTCTGAAAAATTATGCATTTCTTAGCCCATGCCCTCCAAAACTGAAGCTGAAAAAGCCTCCTGTGGAGGAGAGGGGAATATTATTTGTAATTCTAGACTTGAGCATTAATCACAACAAGGTCAGACACACAAGGAAACACTGTACATTTAAATGATTCAAAGCTATCAAACTGAGCTTGCTATGTTTTTACTATGGCTGTCCATGCTTTCCCTCATACTGTTTGTCACACTTACAGGCTTTTGTTATCTTTGGATAGAAGCCTTTGCTAGAAGTAATGGCATTTCTCCATGTGAGTGTACAGAACATCTCACCACGAATACCTAATGCCGACTGGGCAGGTGGGTTACCACCTGTAAATTTAGTTTTGATAGCACAACAGGATGTAGGAAATAAGAATAAAAGCAGCAAACAAGCTCAGTAAAGATTATCCAAAAGCTCATTAAAAACTTCCAGACATAATTTTTGATAGGATATTATTTTCTCACTTTGTATTCCCTCAGTTCTGGTGAAAACAAGAGAATTTTTGCCCCCAAAATTGAATTAGTAATCACTAACTGAAAATAAGCACAGGTAGAGTTGTTTTTGTAGCTGCAGCTAGTCCTCCTTGCATCATCACATGCACAAAGCATATACCTCATGCACTCGAGAATGAAAAGGAAAGAGAGCATCAAAAATTAGTGTGATCTGGTAACTTGTAGATACAGTATCTTACAAACATGACCATCTATTAGTACTGTATACTTTTCTTGAATGTTGTGAATAATAAATGCAGTGATACATAATCAGAATTAATACTCTGTCCCTGGGAAAAAGAATTACTTTGGATGCTAAATTGTCAGTAACCATACAGAGCAAACAAAACTAGTCCATATGACTTTTCTAAACATAAGATAGTTTGAATAAATGGTCTTAACACAGTTCTCAAGGCACAAGAGCCAACACTATAAAACTGTTAGCATTAATTGTTACTGTTACAGAAAGTCTCAGCAGAGAGGTCATGCAATGGGAATAGTACCAGATCTGAAGTACATCACGGAAGCTCAAAGATTATATAGACTCTGCCTTTGCTGTGCCCTGAGCTACAGATTTTGTTCTCAAAGGCTGTTAATTTTGATCTTTCTGTAAGCACTAAAAAATATTTGCTAGTGTCTTCTACCTATAAATGTAAAACTAGAAATTTGGAAGTAAAAAAATAAAATTGAAATTTATTGTTCATTTCTACTGTTAAAGAAAAATATAACCAACATAGAGTGGGAAGAGGATGAGTAATTCTGGCACCTCTTCTATACGGCAGCTATTTCTTAGCTGTTGCATAAATTTAGGAGTTTGCTATTGTCAAAGGTATATACCAACAGTATATGTATAGTACACTATATCCCAACTATTGAATTGTGTGAGCAACATAAACAAAAGGCCAGCTCTTCAATGGTGCTCCTGAAGGTAACCTGACATACTTTTATAAATCTGAATCCTACTTAACATCAGATTAAAAGTCACAGAAGCATTGGTCACTTATGACATTAACTTAGGAAAAGATTGCTTTATTATTCTCAGCATTTCCCCAAGAAAGTACGACCTGGTGGGGTCTGCAGAAGCTGGTTATAGATTTCAGGATCCCTCCTGCTGTCTCTGCAGGAAGCTATAGTCTGTGCACACGTGCATATTCTTGTACCCTCCATGTGGGCAGCAGCTCCCACCCATGAAGCAGCCTCCCTTCATACAACAAACTACTCTGCACCTTCATCTTCTGTCCCTAGTGCTGCCATCCTGGTGAAGGGAAGTCCATCAGACCCCAGGGAGAGGACACGCACAGTCTGATCTCTCTGCTGTCCTAGGCATAGGGAGGGAAAAGAAACGGCAATATAAAGGATGCTCTTCTGTTTGGCATGGAAGATAGAGACAGACAGGAAACAGGAGAGGCTGGGAACAAAGGCTACCACTGAGCTAAGCACTCAGCCCAGCCTGGGCTTCTCACCAGCAGTGGTGGTAGCAGCAAGAAACCTGACTTGCGCCTGTGCAGCCAGGCACTTCTTATACAAATATCACCAAGCTATATTAAATTTTCTGTTTGATGTATTGTGGGTTTCCCTCCTAGGACTACTGAACGTTATACCAATCTATGCTTTCCCACAAAGTCATGTCCTTTAGAAGGAGGATGTTATTGGATTTGTCCCTTCCGACTGCTGAAAAAGATATGTGCCATGTTGAAGATGCTGGTCTGCCCTTCTCCTTAGGAAGAGTACCTAAAGTACCTACAGTACGGGAAGCTGGTACCTCCAGAAATGTTTAAGACACAGATCAGACATGAGAGGCGTTCAAGAAAAAGCTTCTGAGAGAAGAACAGAAACCAGATACTAGTTCTGACACCCCATTATTTATGTTCTTCTGTATAAACTAGATATTGAACTCAAATATGATGAACAGTATTGTGGCATGGATATAGAAAGATACTTTCTGGCAAAAAAGGAGAAAGCGGTAATTCATACACACAAGGTTGTTTATTAGATTTGATGGTCACAGGAATTGTTTATAAATGACCTTTAGATGGCATCATTAAAAAAAATTAGAGGACAATGCTTGAAAAAATGACTAATCTTAATAAGATAATTAATGTGTTCTATATGTTATCAAGTGATTATTATTTTCTGAACTTCAGAGGCATTAAAATGTTAATTAATCTTAGAATGGTTTTAAATGTAAATGAGCGTTTTCCAGTCCATTTCTTCTGATCTCTCTCAAAAAAAGAGAAATTATAGAAGTTGATTAATTGAAACCAGCACTTCCACCAAACAACCAATTCCTTCTTCTTTCATTATCAAATTGTTGACAACTTTCATTTTACTTTTTCTATTTTATTTTATGGTAGCTTAGTTTCAGTGCATGATGCAGCTATCAAATATTTGTACTATTGCACATAAATGGAGAAGGGACATGTATGGCTGTGTATGGCAGTGACACACTGACAGTACATGCCAGTCCAACCTTAAAATCAAATAGCAGCTTGATTAAAAACATTAATATCCAGTTGCCATGTCTCCAGTGAGCTTCATTGACTACATCTCCCCCCAACGTTAAAAACAATACACTACAAAAGAGTGACTTAGGATGAAGTCATAATATAAACTCTCCAGTCCTTGAGGATGCAATAAGCAACAGAATGACAGAAACATTACTTTAGCTTAAATATCCCTAGTTTATTTAATCCATATCACAAAGATGTCTTCCTGTAGCCTTCAACAGCCAGAATCATGGAGCAACTTATCCAGTTTTCATAGTCAGGACTAAGCCTATGCTGTCAAGTTTTATCCACTGAAGAATAAGTTTTCAACTTACATGGATTTTTTCTTCCATTTTCTTCTCTTTCTTTTTGTTTTCTTTTCTCGTCTGCTTAAAGTACAATATAGCAGAGAGGAAACAGTCTAGGAGGTTTCTGGAGTGTGTAGAAGACAACTACCTAATGCAACTGGTGAGCAAGGCAACTTGGGAAGGTGCCCTGCTGGACCTTCTCTTCGTGAACAGCGAAAGATTTGTGGGAGGCGTAACAGCTGGAGGATGCCTGGGGCGTAGCAATCACAAAGTGAAGGAATTCTCAGTTACAGGAGAAGAAATGTTGGGGGTTGTGGGGGAGGCCAGTAGAATGGCCATCTTGTATTTCCATAGTGCAGACTTTGGTCTGTTCAGAAGGCTGGTTGATAAAGTTCCATAGAAAACAGTCCTTAAGGGAAAGGAGCCCATGAGGGCTGGGTGCTCTATAAGAAGGAATTCCTGGTGGCACAAGAGCAAGCCACCCTGCGTGCTGGAAAATGAGCTGGTGTGGAATAAAACTGTCCTGGCTGAGTAAAGAGCTCTGTGTGGAAATCAGGAAAAAGAGGAAAATGTATGATCTTAGGAAGAGTGGGCAGGCATCTCGGGAGGACTGCAGAGATGAAATGAGATCTTGTAGAGGTAAAATCAGAAGGGCTAAAGACCAATTAGAACTTAGATAAGCCCATTCTGTAAAAGATAATAAAATTCCTTCTACAAATATATGGACAACAAAGAAGGACCAAGGACAATCTTCATCCTTTACTGGATGCAGGGGGAACAATGGCAACAAAGGATGAGGATAAGGATAAGGTACTTAATGCCTTATTTGCCTCAGGCTTTAATAGTAAGGTAACACTGGGTACCGAAACTCAGCCAATAGAAGAGTAGAACAAAGCTCCCTTGATCTGAGAGGAAAAGTTTAGAGACCTGCTTGGCCAATTAGACATTTACAAATCTATGAGGCTGGATGAGGTCCACCCAAGGGTATTAAGGGAGCTGGGGAAGGTGTTTGCCAAACCTCTTTCCATCATTTATCAGCAGTCCTGTCCAAGTGGGAAAGTTCCATTTGCAGGCTGGCTGATGTTATGCTCATTTACAAAAGGGGCTGGAGAGAGGATCCAGGAAGCTACTAGCCTGTGAGTCTGACCTCAGTGCCAGGAAAGGTCACTGAGCAGATCATCTTGGGTTCTATAACACAGCACACACAGAACAACCAGGTGATCTGGCCCACTCATCATAGGTTTATGAAGGGCAGGTACTGCCAAACTAAGCTGATTGCCTTCTATGACAAGGTGACCCACTTTAATGGATGAGGGAAAGGATGTGCATGTAATGTACTCGGACTTTAGTAAAGCCTTTGCAAGGTTTCTCACAGTATCCTGGTTGAGAAACTGGCTACCGCTGGTCTGGACAGGCATACACTCTGCTGGGTAAAAAACTGATTGGATGACTGGGCCCAGAGAGTGGTGGTGAATGGAGTTAAATCCAGATGGAGGATGGTCACAGGTGGGGTTCCCCAGGGCTCAGTGCTGGGTCCAGCCCCGGTCAATATCTTTATCAATGACCTGGATGAGGGGACTGAATGTACCCTTAGCAAGTTTGTGGATGACACTGAGCTGGACAGAAGTGTTGATCTGTTGGAGCACAGGGAGGGTCTACAGAGCGATCTGAACAGGCTGGATCAATGGGCTGAGGCCAATGGGATGAGGTTTAACAAGGCCAAATACAGAGTCCTGCACTTGGGACACAAAACCCCTGTGCAGTGATACACGCTTAGGGAAGAGTGGCTGGAAAGTTGCCTGGCAGAAAAAGACCTGGGGTTGTTGATTGACAACTGACAGAATATGATCCAACAGTGTGCTCAGGTGGACAAGAAAGTTAACAGCGCCTTGGCTTGTACCAGAAACAGTGTGACCAGCAGGATCATGGAAGTGATTCTGCCCTTTCACTCAGCACTGGTGAGGCCACAACTTGAATACTGTGTTCAGTTTTGGGCTCCTCAGTACAAGAAAGACATTGAAGTGCTGGAGTGTGTCCAGAGAAGAGCGATGAAGCTGATGAAGAGGCTTCAGAACAAGTCTTATGAGGAGCAGCTGAGGGAACTGGGGTTATTTAGCCGTGAGAAGAGCAGGCTGAGGAGAGACCTTATTGCTCCCTACAACTACCTAAAAGGAGGTTGTAGAGAACTGGGTGTTGGTCTGTTCTCCCAAGTGATGGGTGATAGATAATAGGTGGTAGGACAAGAGGGAATGGCCTTAAGCTACATCAGGGGAAGTTTAGATTGGAACAAAAGAAAAATTTCTTCACCGAAAGGGTTATCAAGCACTGGAACAGGCTGTCTAAGGAGGTGGTTGAGTCACCATCCCTGGAGGTATTTAAAAGATGCATAGATGAAGTGCTTGGGGGTATAAATTAGTAGTGGACAGGTACGGTTGGAATTGATGATCTCAAAGGTATTTTCCAACCTAACGATTCTTTCCTTTTTTTTCAGTTGGGAAGGGCATACAATAGTTTAATAATAAAAAGCCTAAAGTTTAATAGACATCAACATCAATTTTCACAAGGGATACACATATGTCTGCTTGTGAAACCATGCCCTTTAGATTGATTACAGCTTCAGAATTTTGTTTTAGGATGATAATCATAATGGCTATAACTACAAGGACAAGAATTGTTCTATTAAAATAAATGCACTCTACTATAAATGCCAGTGTCACACAAGCAAGGTCTGCATAAAATACAAAACTGCTGACAAGAAGGGTTAAGCAACCAAAATATGTCCGTGCTAAGCCTCAATATAATTGTTTAAATGTCAGCTGAACCTTAGAGGACTACCTTTCCAAATCTTTAAACTAAATATGATTAATAGAAAAAAAAAGTTAAATATCAATCTCTAGATACAGTGTAAAGTTTTAAAAGGCCAGTTTTAGAGATAATTAACTTAAGAAACATTTAAGAAAGGTTATAAGGCTCAAGTAGCACAGTCAACACTTTGAATGTTATTAATCTTTAGATTTTAAGCTATTTAAACATTTAAATCTCATTTAAATACCCTCTTTCATATGTGATTTGCTGTATTAACAAGGTCATTTGACAATAATTGTACACAATTGATGTAAATTACATGTCAACGGCAGATGAATCTCTGCTTCCAACTATGTGATTAAAGCCAAAAATTAATAGGAAAAAACCCTCCCCAAACACTTGAAAAGCCAAAGCCTGGGGTATCCCTGAATGATGTAACTGTGTCTTAGAGTCCTAAAGATGTATTTTCTAATTGTTGAGTATGATTTACAACTAAGCCTTTCAACATACGTGCATAGATATGAATACATGTACATATCTATAAAATAATATTAAAAGCATTATTAGCTTACAATATTAATTTGAAACCTCATTTGTACAACCTGAATTTATTTCTCATTCATATCATGCTCTCTTTAACAGTATGGTCACAAATTAAAAGCTAATGAGTCCCCTCCCTACGTATTTAATGCACAGCTTGGATGGAAATAATTTATGAAAATATTTTAAATTTTTTATTTCTCTTTATTTTCTCTGTGTAGTTCCAGGTATTACTCGTGACACAGCCTTCAAACACTGTTCTAAAACCAGAAATGTAATGGAGACATTTCTGTCATATGTTATCTTCCAAAATACAAAATTACTTTACCAAAGTTTTAGCCCTCTAAAATGATGGGGAAGTATTTGTTACTATATGCGTTTTAAGGAGGGTTTACTGGATCATAGGCAGCTTAAGGTCAAAAGTATTGATTGATTTTGCATATCAAGTTTGACAGATGGCTAGAAACTAGTTTTTCAGCACTCCTAGGATTAGGTAGTACTTTTCATGTTTAAAGTATGGCTCTTGTGACTACAATATTAGCTCTAATTAATAAACACTCCTGCATACTAGACACCACAGAAATGAAGAACCTTGAAGACAAGCTGGATATAATCATTGACTTTTATCTGGATCATCATACCTAGGCACAAAAAATAAGTCAAGAAACTTGTCCTCCAAAGCAATTCATCTGTCTTGCAGCCCTGTCCTTGCCACCACAGACCCACGCAGACTTCTTCCTATACTCACAGACCCTGCAGTTTCTCCAGTGTTATCATAGAAGATGGAACCTAAACCTGAAAAGAGTAACAAGTATTAGGCAATCCAGAGCACTAGATAAGTTGGGTAAAATAAATTGGTTCTAAGGTGGTTGCACACTGTATATGATGTGGCTAGCACTAAGAATAATCATTCAGAGAAGGGGGAAAAAAAAGGTGTGTGGAAGAGAAACAAATGTAGGGAAGCTTTACCAGCACTTTGGGGAACATCAAGATAAACAGTTCCAGTTATCACATGGTTATAGTAACAGGGTGTAGGAAAGCAAAGACACCCCCCCCCATCCCCCCACCAAATGACCAGAATCATTAAAAACCTGAAGGTAAAGACAATAAGATGAGGGAAGGGAAGATACAGACTACCAGTCTTTATCAAGGATTTCACTCTGAAAATGGTGATATCCCTGGAACATTACAATCAAACCAAAGTGCTGAAAAATTACGTCAAAAGGATACCATACAGTCGAACTTCTCAGACAATCAGTAAGACTACTTATCAATAGGTCATCATAAATATACAGGAAATGTTTGGTCTGAATTAAAACTTTGGATATGGTGAATGCTGCAGAGCAAATCGTGGTTAATGATAGTTAAATAAAAGCAAAATAGAACTTCAAATGTAAACTAGTAGGGACATTATGGGACAATACTCCTTCTATGATCCTCTCTTTCTGCAAATTACAGGAAAACATGTTTAGAGTAGTTGAACCAGGAAACTTTCCCTTGATTAATCAACAAGAGTAACAGCTTTCTTACTTAAATACACCCCATATTCCTACAAACTGTTTAGTCAGAACCTCTAAAGAGACAGCTTAATACAAATGAATTGTAGAGTCCTCAATTTCATTTTTGTGGGTTCTTTTAATTGGATTGCAGGGACCTTATGAAAGAAATGCCAGAATCAGAAGACTCTGAGGTTTAGGTTCAGTTACTTTTCAGGGGTATAGGTCAAATCTCTCAAGTTCTTTTTGTTCCTTGAGTTGCCTGCCATGTAAGCATAAAGTATCAAGATGAGGCAGAAAGGCTGCCATGCATCCAAATGTGAAACCTAACTGCTTTTTGAGTGAATAAAACAGGATGTCTAATCCTTGTTCTGGTCACCTACAAAAGGATGAACCTAAGGCATTTCATAACACTGACTGTGCTAAAAAGCAGCAATTCCTCTGATATAATATCATAGACAAAAATGCAGGCTTCTGTCAAAATTAGCCCTATATATACTGCAGGAGGCAAGAAAACTAAGATTTGAAAATAGAAGAAGTATCCAAGAGAAAAATGGACAGGGAAGAAAGAATGATGATGTATTCAAATACTAGTATAATATATTTAAATCATCTTAGAAGCTAGGTTTAAGCAAAGTATGAACCTTTGTGGAATATGATCCAGTATCACGCTGTTTCCTTCACTTGAATCTAAGAAGTTAATAGTGTTGCTTTATTTATTAGCAGTGGTGGCTCTTTTCATCCAAAGTGTAGTCTTGGAACAAGAGGTAAAAAAAAATCACTTAAGGAATCTTCACCATTTATCATTACAGCTGAACAACTAATTCACTTCGATGATATTAGAAGTGACATTCTGACTTTTGCATACAAAAATGCACAAAATTCACTGGTTTTGACTTCAGGCAGCCTTGAGTACACAGTGTGATACATCTTCAAGAAATAACCATGATGAACTGAAGTATTTGCACTTTCAAGTAAGTGAGTTCTCTTGGGTTTTTTTAGTGTGTTGTGTTTCCAGAAGTCACATCATGCTGATTTATGCCTAAATACAAGAATTCCCAAGTAGCTGGTCCCTGTCAAAGAGAATATGAAGACTGAAAAACTATCTCCAGTATCACTGTACTAGAGATCTTCAAGACATTCAGTTAATCTCCATTCCTTTACTCAGTGAAGGAACTATAATGGAAAAAAATGGCGCCTATATGTAACCACTTAGGGATTTCCACATATTTTCCAAATCTTTACTCCCTGTCTCCTAGGAGGCAGAATGACACCTGCAATTCTAGTGTGCTAGTTGGTGTATATGACTTATTTCCTTCTTCACAAAATCTAAGTCTCTTCTCTTAGGGATGCAGTCCCAGCTTTGTTCTAACTGTTGGCGAATGAATGAAGAGGAAGGGAAATATCTGTATATACAGATATTTAAAGCTCGGAGAGTGAGAATTTCTCTCTCACAGCATTCTACTTCAGTTTTTCTATCTCTGGGCACTTTGCCAATGTGTAGGACTACACTTATTTGTGACATAGCCTTGTGTTTCAAACAGATAAACAGCCAGAATCAAAGCATCTGGTGTTGGCTATGCAGAACCACTCTTCATAATTAGTTTAATATTTTATACCAGCACATATTTCATGTGTCTTAGCCTAATAATCCACCATTATACTATGTGATGTTACTGATCTGTGTTCCTCATTCATCTAGTCACTGTGACTGAAGGACATTGGTTTTACCGGTTAGTAACCACAGTCTTTGCCTGATGGAGATGGAGAAACATAGACTGACCATGTAACATAATAAATCCATAGGGATTAGTGATGATGTATATCATTTTCATGCTTGTGAGAGCACTGACACTGTAGTATTATTCATTGATAATGATCCGTCTTTCCAGCATCTGCACCTCATTTCTGTGGACTGTTTCTCTACATCAGCTTTTCACGCTAACTAGAACAACTGATTTTCTTTTTTCTGATTTTCCTCCTTTCTTTTCAAAATCACAAACATTATGGAAGCTACTGAACAGATCTAGCTTTGGCCAGCAGCTTCAGCATATTGACCAATATTCCTTTGGCTTCATCTCTGCCTGTATCACGGCTTTCATTTTACACTTGATGTGCTATGAATCTCCCTCTGCATATGTGACCATGTGGGGTTTGATGATAGCACTTTACCAATTACTGCTCACAGCTGCAGATCTTTCCCAATGGCATTTTCTTGATGCATAGCATTTTATGTGGCATTTTTTTAGGGCATGTCTAACATTTGCTGTGTTGAAAATGTTATTGGAAGAACTAAATGATATGGCATCCCAATTTTGGCTAATATTTTTGCAGACCTCTACCAGTTACACAACTTTTCATATTTATAGCCATAAGAATATGTGTCCAAAAGGTCAAGGACAGATATGAGAAATATCGGAATGATCTGTAAGCAGTATCCCAGGGCTCAGTGCTGCGTCCAGCCCTGTTCAATGTCTTTATCAATGACCTGGATGAAGCCATTGACTGCACCCTTAGCAAGTTTATGGATGACACTAAGCTGGCTAGAAGCATCAATGTGATGGAGGATAGGGAGGCTCTGCAAAGGGATCTGAACAGGTTGGACTACTAGCTTGAAACCAATGGCATGAGGTTTAACAAGGCCAAATGCCAGGTCCTGCACTGGGGGCACAGCAACCCTATGCAGAGCTACAGACTAGAAGTCTGGCTAGAAAGCTGCCTGGAGGAGGAGGACCTGGAGGATGTTGGTTGACAGTTGACTGAACATGAGCCAGCAGTGTGTCCAGGTGACGAAGAAGGCCAATGGCATCTTGGCTTGTATCAGAAATGGTGTGAACACCAGGTCCAGATGGTTATTCTCCCTCTGTACTCCGCACTGGTGAGACTGCTTCTCGNAAAGGGTCATTGGACACTGGCAGAGGCTGCCCAGGGAGGTGGTTGAATCACCATCCCTGGAGGTAAATAAAAGACAGGTGGATGAGGTGCTGAGAGGCATGGTTTAATGGTTGATAGGAATGGTTTAACTCAATGATCATGTGGGTCTTTTACAACCTAGTGATTCTGTGATTCTGTGTTCTATCTGATGAATCAGAGTTACCAGTATGAACTTTACAGTGCAGCATCAATGAAAGGGGCAGGAAAACCTCAACTTTTCAGAGTTTACCAGCCTGCTATTTTTACCATTGTCCCCAATGATTATCCAAAGCCACTAGGTAAAGTGCATGAGGGAATGCCAGAATCTAGCCCTGACTGATTTCTGCCTAAGTATTCAAAGTATTTAAGGACAGTGAGGATAAATCTTCAGAGCTTGTAAAGACGTAACACTCGTCAGCCTGTTCCCAGCCTGACTTGTCTCTCAATTCTCCTTTGCTCCTCTTTTCTGCAGAGACAGTACTTTGACTTATGTCTAGGTTGCACAGAGACCTTCAGTATCTGATTCTGAGCAGATTTATGTTAGCTGTTTTCCAGACATTGCTTTTGAGTGTAGCTGGAGGTTTAACACAAGGGACATGACACATGTTACCCTTGGCCTTCCAGGTTACCTCTGAAATAGGAAGGGAAAGATATAACTTGGTATCTGTTTTTCCTCCTTCCAATGGTTAGATATCCTTATATATTTACATCTGCAAAGCTCAAGTTTTCTTCCACCATAGGAACAGTATTTCTGTCTGTCTCTCAAAGTAGGTTGTAGAGGCATGTGTAGAAGAGGTCTCTGAACATGCATGGTGAAAGAGCACAGATTAAATACATATGAATGATCTGAATTTTCATTTCAGTAAGAATGCAGGTTGTGATGCAATGCATAAATTCAGAAATAAAAGTCATTGTTAGAGAAAATTTGGATACACAGAAACAAAATTGACCAGACGGTTTATTCTGTCAGTTAAGGAAGACCATTGACAGATTATGGTATGGGAGAAAACACTTCACTAATGCAATTCATATGCCATTATCCCAAATGTATTTAAATTGCTTTCATTATTGTACACCACACAGCCTGAATGCTCCTATTTTGCTGTGTTCTTCTTGTCTGTTTGGGTTGTTTTTAGTGGCAGTCTGAGAGACCAAGAAATACAAATTAAAGTCTCAGACATATGTAGATGTTATGTAAGTAGGTGTCTCAGTCTTCTCTTGCTAACAAATGAAAATATTTTTATATCACTTGGATTTGAGGAATCATTTAGATAGCTATTTGCAGTCCATTCAAGGTAGGCAGTGGTTGTCATTGTTCAGTATTCTGAATATGTCGAAGTCTAAAATGTGTATTATATAGTATCAAGGGAAGTAATGACCTTTTATGACTGTGTCCTTAAGTACATTACACAAGCTCCAATACAAATAATCTGTCCCATTTTATTTCAACCCTGGTGCTTCCTTTTTCTTTTTTGTGGGTATTTTGTTTCAGGTGATACTATTGTGCTAAAATCTACTGCAGGAGGTGGAACAAAATCTCTAGGAGACATAGGGTAAGAAGAATAAGGTATAGCTGAGAAAACAAGTAGCAGCATCAGCACTTCAGCATCTCTATACTGAAAGGCTGAGGAGCCTGTTCAAATGGCATATTACAAATCCTATCTGCTTGCAAGCTCTTTTAACCTCCAATAATAAATCTC
This sequence comes from Piaya cayana, assembly GCA_013389865.1. Taxonomy (NCBI): domain Eukaryota; kingdom Metazoa; phylum Chordata; class Aves; order Cuculiformes; family Coccyzidae; genus Piaya; species Piaya cayana. The sequence continues at coordinate 20,473 of WAAB01002659.1, forward strand.
CTCAGTGTCTGGAGCAAAGGAAAGACATACTAAAACCCCAGAAATTTCAGATAAAATGTAAAATTAGGCCTTTACAAATATTTGTGGCAGATATTTTGCAAAAGTATGTGACTCTGAATCATTCGTTCTTAGATGAAGTACTGCTTCTTTCCATGTCTACCCAGCTGCTTTGCATGAAGTTCTGAAGCTGGAAAGCAGGACTGAAGATAGCTCAATGTCATTATTGGTGAAACAAAGATGTTTTGCTAGTACCTCTTCATAGAGACAAACGAGGGGAAAGGCAGCAAGAGACATAGTAGTAGGCTGCTGCTAGGCTGCTTTTTCCTACTAGTTTTTAGATTCCTCTTAGCATCTAAATCCAAAATTCTCTAACATGTTGCCTTTGGGGCTGTCTGTTGCTACAGCATCCCTGGTATTATGTAACCCTGGCTCAGCCATTTAATTATCAGTGTCAAAATTTGGGCAGTTTCACACTTGTTGAGTATCTTCACCTGTGCTACAGAGGAAATCTTGGTTGAGATGAAAAAGGAAATTACAGCATCATTACTGTATTTAGAGACAGAAACTAATATTGATCAATTCCAGTACATGATCATATTCTGGAAGTTTCCAATCTTGGTGTGAACATCAAATTTCAAGTGAACTCTAAATGAGAGATAAAGAATTTTAAGAAAAAAAATGTAGAATGCTGTGATAGAGGAGTAAGAAATGTATGCTGTACTACTCAGATATGGCAAACAGAAAAGAGTGAAAGGTGCAAGAAAGGGCAAAAAAAACAGTTTATGAAGGATCGTAATAATAACCCGGGTCAGATTAGGTTTTGGTTGTAGCAATCTGCCATCCATGGATAGTAGATGAGATCTAATCCACCACAAGCAAGCACATAAATCCCTTCTCTGGATATTTTTAATGCAAAGTTTCAAGTATCTTGTTCTTTTCCTTCAAAACTGTAGCCCCAGTTTAGTTATTTATTTTATTCATCTTTGTACTCTTATTGAAGTGAAACATGGGTAAATGGATGGAATGAAGAGTGAGGAAGGGTAATATGCCCATTTACCCTGTTTGTCTCAAACCCTCATATATGCGTTTATGGATTATATGGAGGTAGTTTTTTCCCCCAGATTATCAATATTCCATATAGTTCCTTATCATCCCATTCAGAGTATTTTGCTCATATTGAAATCTTTACCTGCAGAATCATTGTCTCTCTCTTTCTCTTTCAGCTAATAAAATTTACAAATAAACTCCCATGATTTTCCTTATCTTTTGGATCTTTATCTCACAGCACATCAGCTGTAATTTGTGACAAAGCAAGTATTCCTCCAAGGTTTTTCTCAGTTCTCTGACCTTTGAACAAACTTCAGTTCCCTAATGCTGCCAAAAAGTCTTCCCCCAATTTGGAAAAAACCCAAACTCCTGATGCCAGAGTATGAAAGTCATAACGTCAGCAGAAAATAATAATAAAGAGCCCATAACAATCCTAAAACAGACCTACAGGAAAAGAACTACTAAAAAAACCCCCAAACCATAATGAGTACTACCTAAATTAGAGGAAAGACAGCAAGAAGTCTCCCGTTTTAACTCTTTATCCACATATTTCAAGGTTTTATGTCATATTTCTGACATGACTACATTCCCTGCCCAATAAAAAAGAGAGAAGATGAAAAAGAGACTGATGTTATTAGTGACGGGTGTCTTCCCATTTAAAATCAAGAAATTGAGCTGGAACAAATTAAAATATTAATTATTATGCTCAAATTTGGAAGAGTTGTGAGTTATTTAGCAAGTAACAATGCTGGATGGAGAGGTCCTTTAAAGCATCTGCCATAAATTGAAGAAATAAAATGCTAGCCCTTGAACTGTCTCTTTGAACCTCAATTGTCTTGTCGTTAGTGTTTTGTGGTCCCAAAATCATACTACACTTTAAGATTCTTTGATTTAAAACTCAAAGTTTTAGACGTGGCTATTGGCCCATAAATTCATCATTTAAGGCCCATTAAAAAAAAGATCTTTCTGGTTCCTTTCCCTTTTAAAGAATATTCTCATCTGTGCAATTAATTTCTATTGTAAACCTGTGTGCAACCAATCACTACTGTAACAGGGATTTGTACAATGAAGAACAACTATATCTGAAAGGATTTATTTCATCCAAATTATGAGGTCATAGCAAAGCCCTGGGTTTTTTACATAGCTTGATAATAATTTAAACTTGTAAATAGTGTTACTTTCACTATGAAGCTTTTAAGAAGAATTCAGAAACAAGTATTTTTACTTTTGTATTCTTATGCCCATTTAACAAGAAAATCCCCAAATTCCTATTACTGCAGAAAGTAAATGGTTCTGACAATCATTCACAGACTTGGAGGATAAAAAGCCTAGTAAGTGAACAATATTATTTGAACTTATGTACCAAAATTAAATTATTATAATGTCCAAATCCAAAAAGTTGGTAGACATATGGTTAATAAGAGATTTGGATTAATTTGTTGGTCTGAATTTGACTCACAGTCTAATTTGACTATCCTCCACTTTTTGCCGAGGAAATTTTAGAGGAATTTGTAGAGGAAATTTATTAGGATAGCATACAGGAGTATTAAATATTGACATTTTTTCCTCTGGAGGTCTGACATCCATTTTAAAACACCCTGACTACTGACATTATTGGTGGATTAATTGCTCCTACTTAGCCTCTTCTTGGACAATTACGTAGGATTGCCTCTCTGAAGTCTGTAATGAAAGTAGTGCTGAAACCTCACCACTGCAAAAAGTATTTTACCAGTGTTACTCCAAATGATAGAATCTTTTTACTGAGAAAGGTTTTAAATCTTTAAAACTTAAAAAATTTCTGGCATCTGTAAAGAAATCTCTTGAAAATATGCAACCAAGCAATTCAAAGCTTAACGTCAGTGTTACCTGACCTATTTTAGGTGCTGCATATCCATGCATGCATTTATATGTTATGGATTACATGAGATATTTTAGATGAACTAGGTGAATTATAGATCTATAATTATGGTATTGAAGAGAACCAGAAATGGATAGATCATATATGCCTCAAAGCCTCTGACTTTCAAAACAAAAATAACACCTACCCCTTTTCCCCCTTCAAAAAAAAAAAAAAAGAAAATTCAAGGAATAGTAAGATCAGAGTACAAAATAAACTTATTGTGCAAATATTCACAGGTGAAAGTGATTGAACAACACAAGTATTCACCAATGTTCTGTCTTGGACTCCAGAATCACTATAATGCTAGATACTATGCTAATAAAGTAGAATAAACCAAAATAAAAGAAAAACATGTAAGATATCCAAATAAATCTTTTAGAAATACTGTTAATTTTAAGAAAAGGGAGTATAAACAAGCACCACGGAAAGCAAGAGCAACAAAATTAGATATCCACAATCACAGCTGGATAGAAGATAGTCAAAAATTAAATGAGCAAAGGCAGCTTCTAAAACAGAAATTATAAAAGTGCTGCCTAGATTAATAAATATCTAGTTTATGCAATCATATAGTTTAGCAGTTTAGTTTAGTTTAATTTTGGTATTCATTCATGAGAACTCCTGAACCAGGGCCTCTCCAAGGATCATATATACAAATAGAAAGAAATCATGATTAGTGAAATAGGTATGCCTGAAAGGAAGCAAAACAAGTACTGATATAACACTATAAGAAGATTGTAGAAAAAATAATGGAGAATTTGAAAAATATACTAAGGACATGTTCAGCAAAAAATTCTTGTTCTCTGCTTGTAATTATTCACTAACAAAATACTTGGCTGAATTTTTCCCCTCAAACTGAAAAATGACTTCTCATTTAAGAAAATAAAAAGTTAAAAAAAAAGAAAAATCAGTAGCAGATAGTACAGGAACAATTACAAACTGAAAATAGGGCTGTCTCTTATGTTAAGAGACCTCTACAGAACTGTGGAGGAATAAAGAAGCTTTAGTTCTAATAAGGATAAAGCTTTTCAAGAAAAACTGTTGGCTAAGAAAATGCAAGAAAGCTGTTTCCTTCTCCCACTTTCCCTAAAACCCAAGCAAACAGAATAAATCCTGATAAAGTGTAATATTTAATAAGGGATGTTTACACAATGAGAAAAAATGAACATAGCTCATATCTCCCATATGACAGATTCTCAAGCACACATTTGTATATTTCCCGTTCATTCGCTCAATGTGGCAGCTTGATTGGAAGAAATAGAACCCAGAAACTTTGCTGCCTGTAGCAGACATAATGGGTTGAGTTTAATAGCTAATTCAAAGCCTGCACATGCAAACAAAGCAAAACGCAGAATTCATTCACTGCTTCCCATTGGCAGTCAGGTGTTGAGCCACTTCTGGGAAAGCAGGGTTCTATCATGTATAACAATGGCTTGGGAAGACAAATACCATCATTCCAAACACTCCCACCCTACTGCCCTTCCTTCTTCTTCCTCCGGGTTTACATGCTGAGCATGTTGTATGATGTGGAATAGCACTTTGGTTAGATGGCTTCAGCTGTTCCAGCTGTGTCCCCCAGTCTTTTCTTGTGCATCACCAGCATACTTACTAGCAGGGCAGGGTGAAAGCAGAAAAGGCCTTAACTCTCTATAAGCACTGTTCAACAGTATCTAAAACATTCCTGGTTTATCAACACTTTTTTCAGTACAAATATAGCCTCATACTATGAAGAAACATTACTGTATCCCAGAAAAAAACAGTACAATAGTACGTTGTAAATTGAAGTGCCACTTCAAATTTTGTTCCTTTAGATTTTCTGTTCTGTCATAAGACATCTCAACAAAAAGAATTCTGAAATATTTGATAAATGGCATGGTGTAAATTAAAAATCACTTGTCAGTCAGGAGAATCTAAATACTATTTCCGGAATTATAGAAGGATGCTGTTTAAAATAATTTATTTGGGCTTTTCGTGTTGAAAGCACTTTCCCCTGACTAAAAACCAGTATGAGTGATGCATAAATCTGTGTACCTAAATTGGACAGGTGAGCTAACTGTTCGACTGATTAGTGACCATCTGAAAATGTACTAACAGGATTAACAAGTGCATGATGACTACACAGAGCCACCTATATAATCATGTAACAGAAAAAATAGAGTTATATAAAAGAACAATCTCCCTAGTTATTTTTTGTACCACATCAGTAAAAATAATTCATATTATTCAGGATATTCTTAGCTGAATTTTTATTGATAAGAGGTAATGTAAATGACTACAGCAAAACGAACTAATTATATATCTTTGCCAAATAGCTCTCCCCAGAAGACTGGTCTTCTAGCATTCCCTTCCTCATAAAGAGGTAACAGTCTACAGATTTTAACAAGGACCAAAATAGAAACTCTGAAAAGCAGAACAATATCAAAATGAAATAGAACCTTTCTGCAGCTTTCTTTCTTAATCATCCTATTGTATGTCACAGAGGACAATTTTTTTTCTGTTAAACTTTGAGCAACACTGATAGATTAAAAAATTACATCAGAGAGCTTTCTCCAACCAGCAATTGCTTCCCTTTTACTTAGCTGTTAAGGTTTCCCTTTTACTTAGCTGAAGAGTCACTCCTGAAAACTGATCTTATCAATACCTCTGCTAGTTTTCAGCACAAGCCGTATGAGTAGCTGCTGAACCTCTAGACAGTTAAGGGTGGAAAAAAATCCACTTTTTTAAGACCCTCTGGGTCTGATGCTGACCATTGCCAAGTACTCAGCTTAGCAGTAGTTACAGTACAGATCTGCAGCACTTTTCTTTCCAGCAGATCAGGGATGACAGACGGGGTAAAACCTTGGGCTCAGTAATAGCTCCAGATTTGTCTGGCAAAGAGCAAGTGTAAGGACAATGGGACCAAGTGCATAGCAGGTATTTTTGGACAGTATCTTGAAAAATTTTACATGAGGAAGCCATCTGGCATACATAGCAAAATTATTTCACCATCCTTTTCCAAATATTTCATCTCTGTCACTAGGATAACAAAGTCAGTTTAACCTAAACCACTGAGAACTCTGAAGACAGTTTTCGACAAATAACACCTGCATGGAGCCCCTTGAATAACGTGAATGCATGGCCTTCACCCTTGCAGATTAACAAAATCCAGCCTAATTCTTTTCAAATCATGATGGTTTATGTATCCAGCTAGAGCTGTTCATCTCTGTTCAGGAATTTGAACTTAATCCATTTCATATCATAACAAAATTTTTGTAGAGTAGGGCAAGTAAGAATTGTGCAATACATGAACAAAGATTATTTTATGAATAAGTTAAATAAATAGTATTAATTATTAACATAACATAACAGAACAGAACAGAACAGAACAGAACATAACATATATCCTGATCATGTGTTTGTTGGAAGAAATAAATGTACAGCCAGCTATCAAAAATTGGATGATTACGATAAATATGTGAAATTTTAAAAGGAAATTCTTTTTATAAATGCAATCGGAAATAAAAATACTGAGCAGGTTACTCTGCAAGCAGTCTCTTGTCTGTGTGATTACAAGGTCAACATGGCTCTAGCAGCAAAAGGGTATATATTGTGAGAAACTCTAGAAGGTGTGTTGTCATATCAGCCTCCTTCATGTAGTGAAAGGTCACTGATCTCACTGTGGAAGAAAGCTGACAATTTCTGTATAAGACTGATTGGCAGCACATATGCTGTTGGACATCATGTCCAGTGTCAAAAGACCAGTGGAAAACCAAACAGCTATAGCACTGTGATTTTAGAGCCAAGAGCAAAGCAATTTCCAACTTTCATGAGAAATTGCATTTGAAATATTTCATTACATATTAATAGCCTTTGTTACTAACTGTGTTAATAACCCATTCTGAGACAATGGACACTGTTGATTTCTGATACAGCTTAATCCTGCAGCTTTCAATGTAACTATTGAGAGGAAAGAAGAAAATGTGGGACTGTTAGAGTAGTTTACATAGGACAACTGGAAGAGTAAACAATAAATATGAGTATCACAGTGTCATGAAGAACCATACCATGTTCTTCTTTATCTCACCTTTCTTTGGGATTTGGATGGAAGGATTTAATTTCACCTGTAACCTCAGAGGACTTTACTCTCTCAAGCACAAAGGTCCTGATTCTGTTTCGATGAACAATAAGCTACATGAAAAGCAAATCTACTGATATAAAATAGGTGCAAGGTAAATCAGATCCTTACCCTCCAGCTGTCCATGGAACTTATATAAATAAGGTTCATAATTCTCTTTGCAACTGTGGAGCTATCTCACAAATGTAGTACCTTGTTACTGTCCTTGAGAAACATTGCAGAGCTCCATCAGGCTTATTCAAACAATGCAGAAGAGTCCTTAACCCAAACTCAATTACCATTCAAGTGGAAGAATATGTAATTGGAAAACACTCATCAGTTTTGGAAGGAATGATATTAGGTGCCAGATCTGAAAAGCAAACCTTTGGGTTATAAAGCAGAAGGGAGATTAAATTAATGAAAGGGACTCTCAAAATATCCATTACTCCTTAGTATTCACCAGGTTAGAAATAAAAGAATAGTAAAAAATTTTACTGGAATTCAAACAGAAGCAAAAGAAAAGGCAAGTGTATATTTTGCATTTCAAGTTATATAAATTGCGTTTGAACTAGAAAAGCAATCATGGCTAGAAGTTTCTCAAATTATTATTGTATCCAAAATATTTAGTTCTTATATAATTTTTATCCAGCTGTGACACAGAATCAGCATTAATATGAAGTTTTATGAGTGCAGATAGAAAACTGAAAACATTTTTCACTATTTTTGTTCTAATTTGGATTAATATCTAAATATATGCACTAATACAAACATACACTAATGAATTTAATGGCAGGGGGGTTAGAACTAGATAATCTTTAAGGACCCTAACTATTCTATGATTCTATGATTCTAAGTTGTGTATGTATATTTTTATAAATATACTTTCGGTAGCAACTTTTCATTAGTATTGTTAAAATGTTTTAAAATTATTTGGACACTTGATTGTCAAAAGAAGCATCAACAAATAAGGATTTCTCAACTGTTTGTAAAAGGAAGAGACAAAGTTACAACTCTTGTCTGTATTTCCATAACTTAATCTATAATTACTAAAAGGAATACATTTATCAGGTTACTACAAGGAATATATTGCATTATTATCATTTATTGTCAATATGCTACAACATAAATACTCATCAAATATCCTCAATTCTAGAATATAACACATAAAGCAACCTGAAATACATATCTTGAAATACAGCAATAAAATATTCTAGAGGAATACCTCAACCACAGTTACTGTAAAATAGCGATGATCTACAGAAACTAACAACTAATTTTTGTGTATATACAATTCTGAAAAAAAGGTAAGAAGAAGGTTGATTCAATCAATGTACAATTGCTCTGGCCCCACAATCAGGTATATACCTGCAGTGTTTGTTCAGAAAGAATGCAGCTGCTGAGGGAACTAATGTATTTTTTAATGAATTCACAGATAATTTAGCCATGTTGCCAAGACTATATACTGCATATATAATATCATCAAAGTTTATATTTCTATAAATGGCTGATAATTTTTTATATTTAAATAATAATGACACTGATCAGCTAAATAAAGCTACATGTGATTTTAACAAATATATTGTAGAATATTCAAATTATGAGAATAAATATATAAAGCCAAATTTTTGGGGAGAAAATCAAGAATAAAGTGTAAATTTAGAGGATTTAAATTTCAAAGTACTGCAGACCTCCTTTTCCCTTTTGCTGAAGTTATTACACTTCCTGTAGTATAGTGAAATATTCATTGCCTATACTCAGGATTTAACATGACCTTGGAATTTAATTATTTGAGTGCTTACCTAGGATGAGGGAAATTGGGGTTCCAGCTCCTGCACTAATGAATGTTCATGTTCTATATTAAACAATAATTGTACAAAACACATAAATATTCATTAGCATTGAGATTTTTTCCCTTTGCAGCTGAGCATTCTTGTCCTTAGGTGAAAGCCATGCTTGATTTTTATGTCAGCATGTGGTTTGACCTTACAGTTTCTCTAGTGGTAGAGTTTAAGAGGTCACTGCTTTGGCCACTCTTCAGTTTACTATTCATTTAAATTGGGCTTTGGATTTACATGCACACTTTTCTTTAATACATCCTTAGCTATTCATCCCAGAAGGATATTGTACTTTCAATATCCTTAGTGCATTTAAAAATATGGGTCAGATTAGAAGACAGAGAGAAAAGAATGCACATCAGAGAAAATTTATATCTGTGAGTGAAATTAAGACCAAATCAGTGTTCACAGTCACCAAATGTCTTGTATTTAATCCATTTTTAGCATAGGAGAAAGTTTGTTTTGTGAATCACAAGAAAATTAATCTCCTGAATCAACAACTGAAGGTAAAACTGAAGTTAAAATTCCTTTTTTTTGGCTTACAAACTATTTTTCCCTAAACATGTACAGAAAATGTAAGTTTCAACTTTGCTTTGAGTGTTATAACAGGGCTTTCCGAATAGCGTGTTAACTGTAGCAGGATGGTCAGTAACATTACCTTAATGATCAGTAATGGTTTCTCATTTTTTAAAATTCCTTTATTGTTGTTGCTATTGTTGTCATTATTCAGTAGTATCACTCCCTATCTACTACATTTTTCACAAAAACGATTTGCTGATTCTTGCAAGGTCCACAAAGAGTCTTTGTGCATGATTGATCTATACAATTCCTAAGAGATGCTTCAAAGCCTTTGAAAAATAGGATACTTCTCCTTCATCTTCAGTTCACTTTGACCTTCCTGAGGATCCTATGTTGGAATTGCTCTGTTGACTAATATCAACATCTGCTCCTTTAATTTTATTTAATTTATTCCTAATCTCCGCTACCAACTGTAAACATTTCCATGGTTATTAGAGAGGAGCAAGTTTGAAAGAGGGATGGAGAAGATTAATTATGACAGGATACTTAGCATTGTTCCTATTGAAGTAAAAGACAGTTTTGTCATTTTATGTAATAGAGTTAGGATTATGGTAATTATAATTTTACAATTTTCCCATTAAACCAGCACAACAATTCCATTAAAACATACTGCTTAACATTAGATCCCATGCTGATAAAATCCATAAAATATAACTTCAGATGTTCAAAACATGAGATATGTAACATGTAGTATTCAATATCTGTGCTTTTTTAGAACTATTGTAATCATTCTCAATAAGGAAAATTTACTCTTTTTCATATTTCAATCTCAAAAAATCACACTATATATCAAACTGTTCATAAAATATACTGAGAAGAATATTTAAATTGATTTTTGCCCTTCCTAAAACAGAAATTTCAACTGAATAGGGGAAGAAATAGCTTAGCATTGATTTAGCACACAGAAATTGCAATTATGGAGATAAATAGACCACTGGAAACCTTCTAAACCTTCTAACCTATTACCATTTATTCCAAATTAAAAAAAACCAAACCACACCACTTTACCCCATGATCACAAGCAAACAAAGAAACAAAATAAAATATTAAATAAACAAACAAACAGATAGAGGCATGTATTATCATAGCATTCAAGAAACAATTCTCTTTCCAGGTTTAGCCTTTATATTGCTCATCTACATGAGGGTTCTTAATGCACTTCCAAAGTACTGCAGTTATATGCTTCCAAGGTGATATAATTCACTAGCTACATTTTCACTGAAGTACTTTCACTGAAGCACACAAAGCTAATTCAACAGAATATTTTAAACACGTGTTCAGAGAGGGAAGAAAGTCAGTATTAAAACTTACCTGAAAAAAAAAATCACAACCAAAAAAATCTCCCACTCTGCAAATGTAATTTCTTTACTTCAGCTGTCAATATGATGCCACAGGCAGAACAGCCCTTTCAGCACTTTTTGAAATCAAAAAGACTGTAGAGAGATTAGTAGGTGGACAGAAGTTTCACTGCCATTTAAATTTTCTAAGATCTCTAGAAAAAAACAAGAAAAGACTCATGGTTTTTTTGATGTCCAACTATGTTAAGATTTCTCCTGTACAGCCCATCATTAATGCAGATTTTTTTTACACAGGTTTTCTTATCTCTTAACAAATTATAGCAATAACAAATTTAGATTTTCCCTGCTAACTTCAACTTATCCCTTTCAGTCTTTCTTTTTGGAATTACAAAGTTTTTATGTATGAGACAGATGATTTAGAAGTATTAAAAACCCACTACTTGACTATTTCTTCACATTTCCCTTCAAACTGTTAAATTTCTTTGCCTAATTTTTGTCTTCACTTTTGCTGTACTTTTCTGTAGGTGATCAAGCTGTATATTCCCAAGCTAGACCATCCACATAAAATCGATATGCATGAACAATGGTCATAATTACACTTTGACTCACAAATCCAGAAGTTTCTATGAGTTGCTTAAATACACATACAAATATGTGTATCTTCCAGTGGATGATGATGAAGCAATATTGAGGTGACAGAGTAACTTGTTTGAATGATGTCTCATAAAGAAAAAAAGCTAAGCAGAACTGAGTATACTAAATAATGAGATGGAGATTTCAATGTTATACCATATCGTCATATTAATTTATCTCCTTGAAGGGTCCTTAAAACTGAAAAGATTTCTCAGTTTCTTCAAATATTCGTCATTTCTACACTACAGTTTTCTTTAGTGTTGTCACAATTTGATAGGAACAGTTGGACTCGATGATCCAGTGGGTCTCTTCCAACCTGGTTTTTCTATGATTCTAGGATTCTAGGATGCTAGTGTTGGTCTAGAATTAAGCTTATATTCTTGACTCTTCCACCCCCCAAAAAACACAGCCTCTCCTTCTGTTCCACCCAAAAAAACAGGCTCTTCTCTTCCTCACCTCCCAAATCAGGCTCCTATCCTCTTCCACACCCCAAACAACCAGGTTGTGCTCTGCAACCTCTCTCCCCAGGCTCATTCCCGGGTTCCGTGGGTCCCTTTGCCCCCCACGGGTTGTTTTGGGGGTGGCTGATGGACCATCCCTTGCTGGGGAAGGAGGAAGTGCGTGTCAGAGGGCAGGAAGGTGTGCAAAAGCGAAACCCTGTTAGTATGCGGGATGGGAATTTCAGGCAATGCTTGAGCCCTTCCACCATCCCATGCCACCGCTCGGATGGTTCAGCAAGTGCCACGTGGCACCGAGGGATGGGAAGAAGCCTTGGGGACTCTGTCCTGAGGGGCAGCAACTCCCAGTCTGGAGACAACCCACCAGGATGCTTCTCTGGGGGCTTTTCTCTCTCTTGTGCCCTCTGGACTCAGCCGTGAGGAGACCACTCCTCGAATCCTGGGGTCAGCACAAGAAGGAAGTTGAGGCTGTGGAGTGAGTGCAGAGAAGAGCAACAGAGCTGGGGAGGGGGCTGGAGAAGAAGAGGAGTGGCTGAGAGAGCTGGGGGTGTTTAGCCTGGAGAAGAGGAGGCTGAGG
>WAAB01002659.1:40738-60657 GCA_013389865.1 Piaya cayana
TTCAGCCAGCATGAACTTCTATAACTGTTCTGAAGTTAACATCCATTTGGTCATATATTCTTATCATTTTTCTCCTACATACTAAGTGAAAATGGGAAATCTTTCTTCTGCCTAAGCACATTGCTCTTTATTTATAGAAGTTCATTGCAAATTAAGGGGGGAATTAATTGGAAGCATTTGTTCTGCGTAATCACTGAACATCACTGGGTGAATATGGTTCTATTAAAAGGATTTTTAAGTTAAATGCAAATAATTTATATACAACATGTGTGAGTTAACTGTGCAGAGACAAGCTTTGTTAACAGAAGATTTTTTTTTTTTGGGTGAATGACTGCAAGCAACCTGTTTCAAAAAGGAGTATTATACAGAATAGCTCAGAGACCCCACAGACAAATGAATATTGGCATGGGGAAAAAAGTGGGAAAACTAGTTCTTAAATAAGTGGTGGACCAAAGTTGCGGAAGGTAGAACAATGTCCAAATAGTCTTCTGGTTATTCACAGATTTCTATCTTCCTATCCTACACTATAGTGTAGAATTCAGTTACAAATATAAGAACATTAGAAATTACTTACTTGGTCAGACCAACACTTACCCAATACTCTCTAAAAAAGGAGGAAACAAATGAGTGTTAGTGAGTGTTAGGGAGCCTGACCAATCTCTTTGGATATTAGAGGGTATATTCCTTCGTTTTTCCTATATTATCAATTTATGGGCATATTATCCTTCAATTTTCTGATAACATTTTGGGACTTGACAACACTGCCTGCCTCTACAGAAATCCATGACAGAAATTCTCAGTGTAAAAGCTTAGGGAACTGCTATTGAAAGATGGTTTTTATTGTGGTCTCCTGATGGTTCCTGAATATCCCTACTTGCCTAAACATAGGGATTTATCATCATTGGGATGCTTTATGGTATACTATCTAGTCTCAGGATTTTTCTCCTGAAGTGCTCCTATAGGTCCAGTGTGGGTATTTGCCAGACTCTTGTGGATTTTGTAGATATCATAAGGGATCTAATACAGTAGGAGATGCCTGTTTTTGGATAATGGCATTGAGCCGAAATGTTTACATATGTCAGAAAACCTGCCATAAAATGTATTTCCTCAGAGATGACATTGTGTCAATTTCTGAAATGTTTAGTGCTAAGTAGCTGATTTGATTTATACTTTTGAATGGAAAATACATTGTCAGTGTAATCTTAGCTCCTCTTTATGACATTGTATTCCAAGCAGAGGATTTATACATGTAATTTGTTAGGATCAGATAGAAGAAGAAATAAATCACATGCAACTCCTGTTCAAAGTCTTTTGACCAATTTTTAAAATGGCAGTAGTGCAAATTAGTCTTTAAAGCCAAAATGACAACTTAATACTCAGTTGTATGGCACTTTTGAGCAAGACAGATATATAGTATATATCCATAACTGAGAAAACAGCATAAAAATGTGGGGGAAAAATGCTGTGTTTATTGCCATAAGCCTAAAAATCACATTTGGGTTTTTGAAGGAGATGCTTTAAAGCCCTGGACTCAATTCAAAAAGCTACTTTTGAAGAACCACTCTATAAGAGCCGTAATATCCTTGCATGGACCAGCAAAAGTCAAACTAAGTGGCAAGTTTTCATGTTATATGTGAAGATAATGACCCTTGATATGAGATATTTGGAGTGCTGAGGGCTTACAAGCCTTCAAAGAGCAATGGAACAAATGAAAGGAAGGAAAATTCAGTCAGGGTACTTAAAACAAAACAACTTTAGCTGAGAAAGTCCCAGAGTTAACAATTTTTGGAGGCTGAGAAAATATTCTCAGTTTTAATACAATACTTTATGAGTTTCTTGTTCTCACAGTCTTCCCTAGGCATTTAGTCTTGGTCAAAGTCATATGCACTCTTCACCTGAAGCAATCCAGCAGAGATGCTGTTAACCTACTCTTCCCCCCAGTGAGCACTAAATTCCAGCTTTACTTCCTGAGACAGATTTCCAGTTTTTCAGTTTCCATGTATAATATTTGCAATTAATGCCAAATTACCCATGTATTTCATCCTTCTGTAAAGTCCAGTACAACTCAACATTTCTGGTACTCCTTTACTACCATTTCATAAGTAAATATCTCTATCTGGCTTCTCTGAAAAGTTTATCAGATTCACCTCAACTAGCCCATGTAAAAAATAAAGCTGCCTTCTGAATGCTTTTCTTCTTATTAATAGCCTGTGGTTTGAGAAAAATACTGTTTGAACTTTCTATGGTTGCCTTCCTTCTTTAGAGAGATTTAACCCTGGAGGAGCTTTTAATTATGCTAATCCTCTATTTAGGATACTTAAAAAACAATAATCCATTTACTTTCTTGACACTGTGTGTTCTGAAAACGTCTTCATCCTATGATCACAGAATCATAGAATCACCAGGTTGGAAAGAGACCCACCGGATCATCGAGTCCAACCATTCCTATCAATCACTAAACCATGCCCCTTAGCACCTTGTCCACCCATGTCTTAAACACCTTCAGGGATGGTGAATCAACCACCTCCCTGGGCAGCCTGTTTCAGTGCCCAATGGCCCAATGTGTGATAACACATTTGTCTTTGGTTCCTGTAAATAATGATGTAAACAAACAAACAAAAAAAGATGCAATAAGCCCTTTCAAAAGTTTATTACCCAATTGCCATCATATGCCTGTTTTTTTTCTTTGTCATTAACAAAACAGGGAGTGGCTTTGGCAAAGTATTGCAGCATTGAATGCCATTTATCTAGATATTGCCCTTGCCAGTAACTGGTTTCAATTAGATTCTCTGTATATAAATACTGGAAATAAAGAAGTTTGTTTAGAAGAAATTGCTATTTTTTCCTGAGGTATTTGTAAAATGCTTCACATTTTATTCCTAATAAAAATACTCAAAGGGATCAATTGGTAAATAGGAATTGCACCTTTGTTAATATTATTCTAAAGAACTGTAAATTATGAATAATTATTACACTGAAATAAAAAAGGTACTAACTTAAAAGAAAAGGAAAAATAACAGAATGTCATTGTACATGTTTGTAAATGAATCTTCTAAATAATATTCTAATTCTAGGTGCTGCAATTTTTGTCTGGAAATCTTCATATATTTTTGAATTATTCTTCTCAAATTGGAAATCTCCAAAATATATAAACAGTTTTGAAAATTTTTAGCTCTAATACCTTTCAAATACTCAAATGCAATCTATAAGGACATTTTTAGGTATCATTTATTGTGAATTAGCAGCCAATGTCTTCATGACAGTATAGGTAAAAGATCCCCAGCCTTCACTTTAATGTGAAATGTGAATGTTTTGATGTTACCCTGCAGACCTGAGAATCAATAAGAATAAAGCAGTATTTTCAAGTGGGAGCACTTTGGATTGTCTTTTTCTATAGGATGGAGGTTTTTATTTGCCATTTTTTTTCAATCTTAAACCAAAAACAATGTGCATGAAATAAAAGGGGAGAAACTGTATTTATTTTTATAGAAGGAGGGGTTTAATGCTGACATGAAAAAAGGAAGAAAAGTATAATATTGGTTCACAAGTTCTTTTTGTACAAAAGGGCTCTCCTTATAATAAGAAAGTTATTTGCAGGTAAACAGGAGCTTTTCCTCTGTGTAGAATTTGCTGAGATATATAGGTCAAAATTAAGATCTTTTAAAACAGTAGTGAATGTTATTCCCTGCACAGGAATTCCGGTATGAAATGTGTGCTGTGGGAGGTATGTGAGGCTGGGGACAGAGCTCTTTTTGATGTATGTGTGTATATATAAATATATAAATGTGAGTACATATAGATACATATGTATAGCATTATAAATATAGCTACACACAATAATGAGGGGGAGCATTCTTGAGTCTTCTCTAAGTTAATTTTGTAGCCTAAAGCTTTGCTTTATAACCTTAGTTACATTAAAGTAGGATGCAGTGGCATTCTGTGTGATGAGAGAGATTATTAAATTCATACAGCTTTTATGGAGACAGATGTTAATTTTTCGGTGCAGAGTGTTCATAAGAAAAGCACAGTGGCACAATAGGGCATCTTTATTATAACCTTTTTAATAAAAGTTTTCAAGATAATTGATCTCTGGAGAATACACAGTAAATTATGTTATACTTCCCATATATTTCAACTTAATTTAATTGAGCATAAATTGAGAGGAAAACACTTTTCTTCTCTTACAGTCTACTATTTGTCTCAAAGGGTCACCACCACAAATAAATGATCTTTAAATCTCTCCAACATTTCAGTGTTCTCAGAACATCATCAGAATCTGTTTGCATAAACACAAATTTGTCTCAATTAATTAATGAATCCAATTTGTAATAGATACCTCCAGATACTTCTGTACTTTGTGTAGCTCACCAACTCAACATAACTCTGTATTTCTAATTAAAGGATGTATATATACAAATTTTTAATCCATCAATAAAAAAATACTGTTAGGACATATATAAGCCCAGTTGAGTGAATAAAATTGTCATTAGCATTCACAAAGATAGAGTTGCCTGAAAGGCTTCAGAAGATGTACTGTTTCATTTAGAAATATATGCAACTACAATATGGTAAACTCTTCCTACAACATATTAGTAGGCATTATAGTTTTAATCAAGTTTAGAGATCTGAGATAACAATAATTTGTACAGAGTCTGAAGGCCTCAGACACATTCTCTGGCAAAATCTACAAATTATTGAGAAACCGGTCTTTCTAGATTTTGTTGGTTTTTAATAACACAGTTTATACACTTGGAACAGCTCTATATTTTTCTCCAGGTGTTTATAGAATACCAAGGAACTTCTTTTCTTCAGAATCTGAATTTAATGAAGCCTAAAGTGTCCAAGAAAGTGTTGATACAGCATATAAGCAGTAATACTAATATTTAGGAATTAGAGAGAGCTAATGTTAGCACGCTCTCTCTCTTGTCAAGTTCCTTTTTCTTTATTTGTTGTTCTACACAAGTAGGTTTGGGGGGTTTCTTCTAATGAAAAGATAAAGAACCCCTGCAGAGGGTCTCTTTTATCAGCGAGTACAGTAATAGGAAAAAGGGTAAAGGTTTTAAACTCAAAGAACACAAATTTATAATAAATACTAGGAAGAACAGTTTTATTGTGAGAGTGGTGAGGCACTGGAACAGGTTGCCCACAGAAGTTGTGGATACCTCATCACTGGAAATGGTCAAAGTAGGTTGGATGAGGCTTTAAGCAACCTGATTCAGTGGGAGGTGTCCCTGTCTATGACACAGCAGATGGAACTAGGTGACCTTTAAGATCCTTCCAACCTAAACCATTCTATGATTCTAGGAATCATGGAGGCTTTGTTTTACTCATATGCAGGGGCTCTCATTCTGAATAATTTTTACACTTGATTTTCTGCTAGTGATAATTGTCATCTCTTATTATGTAACATCTGTAAGATGTAAAGACTTACTTTATAGGTGCAGATTTCTAGATATTATTCATTTAATTTCATTACATTGCTGAACTTTTTATGTCTACAAACTTCACAATATTTAAAAATGCTGGGTTGGATGTTGAATCGACTACAATTTATTTTAGTTTAATTTTCATGAAACTATTTTCTAAAATTTAAAATGTCATTTTTACCTTTCCAAGAATAAATTTTCTGATTTTTTTTTTTGGTGTTTGAAAGGATGCAGAAATCACAGATTCAGGCAATATATTTCTACCCTTTAAAACTGTTTAGTACTAACTAGTGCCTTATGATATAATAGATGTCTGGTTTTTTGCCTCTATTTTGTGATTTTTCCCATTCTTTCCCTTTCCCTTCTCATTATTCCCTAATATTTTCAACTCAGAATATAACCCTCATATAATTTCACTCTAGATTTGAATTCAATGTCTGGATTTGAATTCAATGTCTGGAAAGATCTATCCATAAAGAAAAATAGTTTTCACACCTTTCATATTAAGACTTACAAAGGCTTCTTATTAACAGGCTCATTACACAACAGGAAATTAAGTTTCTGTGATGTTTTCTTCAGTGACATTGTTTGAACAAAAACTTACCAAAATTTATTTATTTGCTTTCTCCATAGAAGCAATACTTCTGATAATTTGAGTCTGATTCAAGACATGTTTTGAGCCCACTGCATTACTGTACAATATAGCCCCAGGTTTTAGAATGTCAAAAAAATTGTCATGTGTGTGACATATATGAAAGAGAAACAACAGAATATGCCTTTTCTTCTGCTTCATCCAGCCCCCCCCCCAAAAAAAAAATACTCTAGTTTATTTGTAGTTTATGGCTTTTTTAATTAAGTAAATTCTACCTTCTGTCTCTCCCCTATCGTGCAGGGAACACAGTAGTTACAAATGTGGACCAATTCTAGCCAGGAAAGAAAGGAAAAGGAAAAGGCAGGTGACAGATGATCTCTCTGGCTATGTGCAGACTGAGATGAAATGCAGCATTTCCCATTCTCAGAAAAATAATAATAAAAATGTTCATGATTTTCTACAAGCCTTTCCAACCCTTACAGTTTTCAGTAAAACTGATGTCCTTGTCAAAGTTAAGAGCACTGAATATTTGCTCAGCTGTAGAAATCTGGAGTAAAAGATTGTGGGTTCAATGAAATGGCATTTTCCAATTAAACTGTGTTTTCCTGGAAATTCCCCAAGCTCTACTAAACACTATGTATATATATCCTATGCAAACTAGAGATTTGCATCATTTTTGCATGACAGATTTTTGAATACATAAGACTTGGGAGAACAAAGCTTTGCAAAGTGAACATTACAAAATGCCTAGTGCTTTTTTCTTTCTCCCACAGGTTTTCCTGCAGGCACGGATAATAGGGACATTAGTTACTAAATTGGCATTGAGTCTCTCTATTTCTCTATCATTTTCAAACAGGTTAATTAAAACACATATTTATGCTGGCTGTATAGAAGGTAACTTGAGTCAGAAGAAGCTGCAGCACCCATTTTTTAATAAATCCTCCAGAATTTATAAATGTCTTTCAGTCATTTTCCATAACAGTCTCTTGGAAGATGCAAATATCTGTATTGTCATTTGTTTGCAAAATCAAATCAAACAAGTAATAAAAATCCATTTTTTTAAGATGGTACTTCATTTTCCAAAATTCTACATTATGAATGTCAATAAGCTCTAAAGAAATTCCTTTATAGTTTTCGTCGATAAAGAATGAAGAAGTGAAAGAGAATATCCTGAGATTATGAACAGAATAACTGTTCATCATGTTTCTTATGGGCTGACAATATGCAAAGACACCAGTACTGGGCACCTCAATCTACTTTTAGCCTAAGTGAGACACAATTAAACAAAGAAAGTGTTTCATCTTCAGCCTCTGACTTTCTTTTGGGACAGATACTCACACAACTGCAAATGCATCTTCTAATACACTGTTCTATCAATCACTGAAAACCCTAGGTACTGCTGGTAAGCAAAAACCTTATTAGTTACAATCATACAATTCTTTGTCACACCTCTGTGCTGCAAAACCAGTGTTAGGGCTCACCTGGATGCTCAAGTTACTTTTCGATCATCTCCTTTGCGTATGCTCTTAACCAATAGTAAAACAAGACAATATAGCATGGCTCATTGTTCTTGCACAGTTTTGTGCTTGTAGGTAATGTTTTAATGCATATAACTTTTTTTAAGGATCAGGAACAAGGGGTACACTCTTGGTTTCAGAAGAATATTTAAGACTACAGGTCTACTTTTGCATATTTTCCAGATTTGTCTTTTCCTTTTATTTTGGTAAGCTCCATGAAATTCTATCACTGAAAAAAAAAAAAATAGTGTTTCTGTGAAGCTAATATCCAGAACTGGTTTATTCTGTTGTACCCCAAAAGAACATCATAACATATTCTAACACGAACCAGCTTGGATCATATGTTTTCATTGATTTTTAGTCATAGTTCTTCATTGACTTCAGCGGGGAAGGATTAAGCATCCCTGGCAAGAAATGACCATGTGTATTTGATTTTTTAGAAAAAAAAGTTAGTAAAAATGATCAAAATAAGCATCAAGTTCTTTGCTTCATATAATGAGAAACTGCAATAACAAAGTTTGCTCTCCTGCACCACAGAGTAATTGCAACATGGAAATCCAACTTTTTTTAATAAACATCACTCTTCAGGAGCTAAAAGTAGACAGATTAAAGTATATGAATTGGAATTACTTTCTGCAGAAATAAAAAATAAATTCTTCAGAGGCAGGTGTTTCTCACTGTAGGAGCCATCTTGTGGAAGGAAATAATTTTCCCTATGGCAGCTTAAAAAGCAGATTTGCTTTCCTTGAATGAGAAAAATATTCACAGGATCTAAAAACACACACAGCTCTAAGTATATCTCCCTGTCACAGCGTTAGGAGCAAAAATATAGACAGATGAGTCAGGATAATGTTTTAGGCTTTTTTAATACCCATTACTGGATGCTCATTCCCTAAAGATTTCTGTACATGATCCCAGAGCTACTAGAGGGAGATGTTCTTTTAGCTAATCATCTGTCTTTGACATTACCTTTCTAGAACACTCAAAATCTTGATTTTAAAGTCCATTTATCCCCTGATTTTCTTCAATATTATTTATAGACTTAAAAACTTAAAGCATAAGAAAGAACATCAATAGTCTTAAAACCCACCTGACTTCCTATGGGGCAATGTTATGCAGCACCGGTGAGTATGCCAGACTACGTCATTCTTGAGGATTAGCAGCAAAACCAAAATCACTGGAAAATTTCACAAAGCTATAAATAAATATGAAAGGAACCAAGTTTTGGGTTTTTCAAAGCTTTTTGGTAAGCGTTTTGTGCTTGTTTAAACTTCTGTTTTCTTTTTTATATTACGCCATCAAAGCAAGTAAGTTCCACAACATCTTCTTTACTCGTTTGGTTTCTCTCTGACTTTGATATTCTCGTTGTAGGGACAGCTCCAAGAACTTTCTCCAAGGACCAAGTTACAGCATTTCTTCTAGGTTCAGTGACCTGAAAAATTTCTAGAAGAGCAAGTCATATGAACAAAACAGGTATTTAGACAACAGAAAAAGTACCTATCCCAAGACAGAAATGTATTAAGGACAGAGGCATTACTAAAGGATAAGGAGAAATGAATTGTTGGAAAAAAAGGATGTCTGAAACAGTTGAGGCCTTAAAATAAATCAGTGTGTTGAGTTACGGAAGCAATGTCTTTGGAAAGATTTCTTCCCTACACACCTCACTCCGCAATTTTCTTTAGTGCAGCAAAATGGGCTATATTAATAACATACACTTGAATCTTTCATAAAAATACTTGTGACCAAGTAGAAAAGTCTTTAAATAAGGTTTATGTTCTTGAGGTATAGATATGGTATTATAAATCTCTTCCTAAACCTCATAATTTCTGCTTCAGTGACAAAAATGACACTGATATCCTCATTTTTGCTGTTAACATATTCAGCTAGTTTCAGATGGCTTTCTGCTCATTTCACTTCAAGTTACCTTTGATTTTGTTTAAACAGGCAACAAAACTTACGCATTTCTTACAGATTTAGTTGCAGAATATATAATACTTCATCATCTTAAGCAAGCTACTCTGTCTAGTTAAAGAACATTGTTGATTTTTCAGTGTTTGTGCAGCTGCAGTAGAGCTGACCTAAAACTCATTTAAATGAAAGACATCTATTGAATCCAGGGGCTTTGGGGCATAAACCAGTCAGCCTTTCACTGACTCACTGAAATGCTGTTGTCACATATATGATTCACATTTCTTTCCAATGCCTTGTACTTGAATGTGGTTATTCAAGGAGTTAGTAATCACAGGGTCAGTATTTTATAAGCTATGAATGTTAGAAGAATGCGTATATATCAACTCAGTACTGTTCCTTCCAAACAGAATTATTTTTTTTAACCATGCAATCTGGCTTTAAATCAGAAATGAAAGAAAAAATAATCAAGAAGGCAACTTAAAAGCTCTATTAAAGCTGTGGTTCAAAACTGGAACAAGCAAGTATAAGCATTCAAAATCATTGATACTAGTAAAATAAGACAAGTAGATATAGTATTAGTTTGCAACCACAGATGACAAAAAAGTTAAGAGATGTCAGAGTTCAGACCCAGGCCAGGCTGATCAGCAACTAAAGGTGAGCAGTATGGTCCCAGTTCCCTTCCTAAAACATATAGAATCATAGATGAAGTTTAGATATATTCCTACAGTCTGAAGGATGGTGATCTGAGCACTGTAAACACTTTGATTTTTAAAAGTAGGGGAAAAAAGTGACATATTCATTATCTGCTACTACCCTAGATGAATTATGATTTTGTGTAATCCACAGGAGCTCACTGCCAAATGCTGTGTCCCTCCACCACCGGTCATCATGCAGGGATCGTGCTTAGAGAGGCCAGCTGTGTGAATTGAATCTTGGTAGTTCTCTGATGAGGTGCATAATAACTACCTGAAACTCAAGTCAACATGGAGTGGTTTTGCTAACAAATTCTACCTTCCTACCTGCATTTATAGGAAATATCCAGAGGGACAACATTCTCAGTTATAGCTCCTGACTCTTGAACTTGATCCACTGATAACCTGCCATAGCCCTAAAGGCTAGGAGGCTGCATTTCTGCCATGTTTGAAGACCATGTCTGAAATCATTGATTATCACAGGGAGACATATGCCCTTGTGCTGAAGGGAAAAGAGGAGCTTTGTTTCAAGGAGAGAGAGTGAGGACTTTTTTTAATATGTAGACAGCTTGCTTAAGTCCTTCAGTGTTAATCTGTTGCTTTGAAATAATACAAGAGTTTCTATGCAGTAGAAGTAATCTTAGACTAAAATGGCTGGAATAGTTTTATACAAATAGGTAACTGGTATCTTTGCTTTGTAGAAGTTTATACAAAGAGTATGAAGGTTAGAGGAGAGGACAGAAAGAATATTAACAGGGAAATTAATAATTTTATGAGTTTTACAGAAGGGCTTGGGTTGTAATGATAGTATGCACTGTCATATGCAGTACCTACGGAAAGTCATAGTTAATGGTTAAGAATAGATAATATTCTGTATTTATATAGTGCTCCACAACTTCAAAGAACTATGCAAATATAAATTAATTAATCTTTAGTATTTTAAGATCCCTATTTAGATAAGTTGATTCCTCTTAGAAAGCTCTGTGTAGCACAAATGATTA
This sequence comes from Piaya cayana, assembly GCA_013389865.1. Lineage (NCBI taxonomy): Eukaryota > Metazoa > Chordata > Aves > Cuculiformes > Coccyzidae > Piaya > Piaya cayana. The sequence continues at coordinate 51,878 of WAAB01002659.1, forward strand.
CATCTACTTACAAAGTAGGACAAACGACAGCAATAATAACACTGGTTTTGTGAATTAGCCAAGTACCACTATTCCTCTTCTGTCGATGGAACAGATGAGGTTCAGCTATCAGGAAATTTCTGTGAGGCATGTCAACAATGGTTGAAATTAGATTTTCAGAATGGCCTATATTTTGACACTTATTTTCAGTCTGATAAGTCTAAGGAAGAATATAGTTTATTGAAGTGAGATAGACAAAAATATTGAAATTAAAATTTCATCATATTTCTTTTCTCATAATATTGCCACAACAATATTGTAGTTTGGTGATATTTTTGGAAGCATATATTGTAACTAATTTGGGGTATAGGAAAAGATATAGGAAAAGCATTCATCATAAAATTATCAACTTCTGAACAACTATCAAAGAACAGACAAGTTTCATACTGCCTATTAATTTACTTGTTTGATGATTTAAAAAATCTTTTTCCTTATTATCCATCTTCTCAGCTTTTCAACTACAGCTAACACATATGGCTGCAATGAAGTCTGATGTGATGCAGAGACATCCCTCACAATCTGCAGAAATCCTGCAATAAGATTGTTCCCACTTAGGAGTTAATTCAGAGGCATGATAATTAAAAATGTCAACATCATTAAATATTTCATTTCTCAAATATGAATGAAGAGTTTGAATCATGTATTTGCATAATTTACATAACAGCCATCTAATTTTGGTGATTGAATTGATGACACCTGGGATGTCTAAGCTTTTGAGTTTTTTCTCTCTAGTCCACAAAAAGTTAGACCTAGAGAACTTTTAAGCTCCTATTGGTATATTGAAGCTCCACTACAGGCATTCAAAATCAAAACTCTGAGAACACAAACATTCTTATTGCAGTTATTCACATCATTTGTTTTAAGTGTGATGGCAGCCAATATGGATGGAGCACAGAGAGCTTTTCTCATTTTATTGCTCTCACCTGACTCCTGCTATGAAGGTAAATGGCAAAGTTGTCAGTCAAAAATATTTTAGTATTAAGTTTTCTTTCTCAAGTGGGACTAAATTGTATTGCAGCATTGCATCAATTATCTTATTACAACCTAGCTTTTAAGAACAGTAATTGGGTTTTCAAGTATTAGCTCATTAGTTCAACAGAAATAAACTATCATTAACAATGCCACCTGGTAACTTCCTGGTTTACTTTATTACATCAGTAACTTGCAGGAAAAAGTCCTATTTGTAAACCAGAAATAGCCAAGGAGTAGATCCAAGCAGACTCTTTATGGTGTAGGTAATTAAGTTAACTCAATTTTGAACCTTTTGCCGTATAATTTAAAATGCTAAATTTTACAAAGTCTGTATTATAAACGTGTTTCTGGTGTTAGAAGATGTGATTTTGAGTTTGTGGTGGATTTTTATTTCATTTCATTTTTGCATTAGTATTATAATATAGAGACGTAGAAGTTTGTTGTTAGGTAGTGCATTGTTTTACTACAGTAGCAGTAAAAAATTAAATACCAAAGTGGGCTAGAAAAAAAATCTTGAATTTTGGGAAATTTGGCTGCCATGGGACAAGTGGGGAGGTCTCTCATGAATTAGTAAACAGCTTAACTAGTAGGATTAAATGATCAGCTTCAACAAAAGTAGAGGTTTAACAGCAGAGTCCCTCAGGGAGCTCTGCTGGGATATCTACTGCTCAACATAAATGATCTAGAACAGGAATTGAATAATGAGGTGAGTAAGTGTTCTGATGATAGTAAACCTTTCAAAATAGTAATAATGAAAACTGACTGCTGAGATTTGCAGACGATTTCAGGGTACTGATCAACTACAGGACAAGGAGTCAATGAACATTAGAGTTGATAAATGTAAGGTAAAGTACACAGGGGAAAAAGCTCATAATTAGAAATAGACAATTAGAGTAACTTAACAACCTGTTATCATTCAGAAGAAATATTTAATTTTCATTGTCGTTAATCCTGGGAAAGAATTACTAGCCCAATACTTAGGGACAGTCCAAAACTAAGTAGAATTATAAGGAAAACAAAAGCTAAGAAAAAGAACAAAGAGTGAAAGAGACCATCATCATGGTATCCTATACATTCATAGGATAGTCACATCCTTAATTACCAGTTCATTCCAGTCTCCTCAATGAACAAGCAACACTGCCAAAAAGGGGGGTGGGGGGTGGAGCAGTAAAGAATATATGTATGGATTGCTTTCGGTAGTTCACAGATGTTGACGTGTTGTCTTCATACAGTGAAAGCTTAGGTGTTTATGAAGTCATGAAGAGAGAACTAAAAAACGTTATTTGTGGTTTTTCATAGTAGAATTAAGAAACATGAAGTTAATAGACAGAAATCTTAATACAAAAATACATTTTTGTTTTCAGCACAATTAATATCTTGAGGAGCATATTGCCACACAATGCTTGGGAGCTGAAAAAGGTTTAAAATCAGGCTAGCCTTCATCATGGAAAAGAGGCTGAGACAGGCTACTGTTACAATGCTAAATTGTATTCTCTAGCTAAGATGTAAGGCAAGGACATGCAGAAGACAAACCAAGAAAGGTGCCACTCTGTTTTTCTGGTGTGTCAGAACCAGGAATATTCACTAGATCAAAGTTTCAGTCTAAGTGTTCTTACGATTTTGGATGGCTTATTTCTTCTTGTTACATTTCTGCTTCTCGTCTGCAAATGGGAATGAAAATACACACCACCCTAACTTTGGAAACATGTTATGATTTGAAATTTTATTTAATGTCCTTAAAAATACTTAAGATACACAGGCTGCAGTCTCTAGTTTGATTGCAAAAACACTCTGACATTTGCTTATGATTAAATTATTGCAAATGTCTTCTAAATAATGTGGAGAAAGTTTCATCTAGTTGTGCTGACTTATAAAGAGGAACATAAATTGATGGAAACTGTATTGGCATGGTCATTCTTCATGTCATCATTTGTATTTATCGAGGACAGGGCTGTTAATATTAATATCCTCTTTTGGCCAGTCTATGGCTACATATGCTGAAAACTATAAAATTAAATATATTTTAATATAAGTAAATGGCTAGCATTCTGCTATTTCCAGAGGAGTTTGACTCAAATGTACTTCAGACTTTTGTTTCCCTTAGCAGAGATGTAATGGATCCTGATCACACATTCTCAAAAATGTTCCTCACTGCTGGAGCAACTGTATCATTTTTTGCTGTCTCATTTTGCGGTACTTGCTTGAATACTAAGTCAGTCTTGAGTGCTCTTTTCTGACTTGCCTGCTAATGAAGGAGGTGGAGAAAGATGCAATAGGGTCTATTACTTTGCATGCAAGAACCACTTTCAAGGGAGTGGGCCCTGACCTGTGAATGTAAGATGTCCATATTCTTTGTGAAAAGTGATTGCTGCAATATTGCTCACATGTATTCATCACTGTTAAATGTTCTGCTTGTTCTGGAATTTACTCTTGAGACAGCCTGAAGGCCATTCAACAAAGAATATTCCTAATATATCATAATTACACAAACACCTGTGCCAGAGCAACCTTATACTGAGCTACTCAAATTTTTTTCAGAGGTTCAGCCATGCTTAACACTTCTCAGCTGTGATTTGATGATCTAATGGCTAAGCATAGGGCACAATGAAATACAGATAGGAATTCTAGATCAAAGATTGGTAAAGAAAAGTGCACAGATATATTTGTAGCACATTATTGATATTGATATAGTTGCATAACATGATTTGCAACGTTAAATTGTCTCCCTTCACTGTAAGGGCATAAAACGAACTACATAGAAGGTCATTTGCAGGTGTTCACTTCAGAACAGTTGCTATAAAAAACTTAATGGGTTATTTGTTTGACTTGATATACAAAAGTTGCCTTGCACAGTACTGTGTACAAAGTGTCTTTTTAGAGATTTTATTTACTCTTCCAGATTGTTCAGTAGGCTTTTGAAACCTATAAAATCTTGCTTGGAGTCATAAAAACTTTAGTCTCCAGATTTCATAGTCATTCTTTAATAACATAATGTTCTTAGTAGCATACCCTTTTGTGAAGTCATCTTTGAAAATATAAATAGCCAATACAGGATTTGAAACTTCATCACAATGATTTTTCAGAATGTCTGGAATGATTCACCCTACAAATACAGTTTGTCTCACCAGTATTATCTGGTATAATCAGTACAGACCATTAAAACACTTTTAAAGATACACGATATCTCTTTCTTTTCACCCTTATTTACAGCATCCTTTTTTTTCATGAGTGATTGCTTGAATATGTAAGTCTACAAACAAGTTTATACATTGGGATTATTTAAAGAACCAGATCTTTCTATGTATTATCAATGTAATTGTTTTTCAGAACAATTTAATACTGGAAGTCAGAAACTTCAAGATTCTTACAACATTAAGGCAATTAAAACCTAGTATATAGGTACTGACCTGAAGTTGGAATTGAATTGGAGAGATTCCACTTCCTTATAAATGTTATAATCTACAAGATTTATTTCTACATTTAGTCATGTTAAAATTTGTGTGAGAATGTGTATAATTGTGAGATAAATCATACCATCCTGCCCTGAATTCTCTCTCCAGCAATGGCCACAAGTGGATTCCTACAGAGTAGAAGGCCAAAACCTGAGTGATATTTTTCTAGGGCTCTCTTACACCATCTAATTCTATAGAGGATTCCTAATGCGGAAGTAAGCCCTTTGTACTAAGCAACTTTCATTTGATTTTTCTCCCCTAGATTCATCCAGTTCCTTTCAGAATCCATGTAAACATTTACCGTTTACTTTTAGAAATATATGTGTAATTACAAGAGTAGAGGTTTAGCTTAATTTTCTCTGTCTTGGTTTTTAATCTGTTTAATAAACAATCTGCTTCCTATGAAGCATTTGTATAGAGAATATTGTTGCAAAAACCTAGGCTGCTAAACCATGAGCCTGGCAAGGGATTAGTTCCTAAAAAAATTGCCTAAGGGTTGCAGAGGATTTTAACAGTTGGGAATTAAAGAATGATGGAGTGGTTGCGACTTGGCCATGATCTACTTTGCCTCGGGATGTGACTTGCGTAGAACAAAGAGCAGGCAGAGAAGAGTGACACTAAGCTAAAGAAAAAGAAGTTTCCTTTTAAAAAAAAGTTTCATAATGTTTTCTTCTAGAGCTTCAGATCTCACAGAAGGTCAACCTGTCAAATGAAGTCAGCAAAATTTAAACAAAATGTTTCATTCACATACTCACAGTACTTTGCAGATGTTGCTTTTTCTTAATTTTAAATAGTAAGCCTTTCTAACCTGACTGTTGGAAGGCGAAGAAGCTGTTATTAGCAGATGGGAAGAGAGAGACAATAGTATGCAGAGGTAGGATAGCTTGTGTTGCTTGCTTGCAACACAGTTTGTATAACAAGACTGGGCGGAGATAGGTCTTCTCTACATCTAAAATATCTTCTACCCTTTTCGTGGCAACATGCCAGATTTTTTCAAAACAGAAAATTTCTGGCCTCCTTAAAGACAGCACAAAGGTAAAAATCAATATGAAATCATGTATAGGGATAGGATATTAGAAAACTTGATGAAAAAACATCATATCACAAGATTTGTGACCATAAAATTATCTTTGGACCATTATTTTCTGAATCCCAAACATGGGCTTATATTTAGTAACAATTTTTGGAAAATTTAATCATGCTTTAACATCTCAAATTTCATACAAACAAAGTCTGACTAGCAAAAAATTAGAGTGCCACAGGAAACAAATAGTATGGACTTGACTTAGAGTCTTGCATAACGTGGTAGATGTTTGTGTAAGTCAGATATACTGAACGTAAACTTAGATTCATTTCTCAAGAGGACACATAAACAAAATTAAATATTTTGATTAGTCCACAATACAAATACATAGCCACTTCATAGTTCAAAAGATAATAAAATCCTTCTTAAAAAGGACTGCTTTGAAACCAGAAATAATGTAGCAACTTAACTTTGATAACAGTATCTTTGCTGAGTTGCATTAAAACATTACTGTCATTCAAGGGTTCAAACATATACTAACTTTTACACATGTGCTCCTCCACATCATTTTAGGTCATGATACTCTGATTTACTTCTTTTCTGTTAACAATGTTTAGGCAAGTAGAAAGAAAACTAAGAGAAGTCACACTTTCCTGAGATGCATTTGAGGAAAGAAAAGAGCTGGAATAGATTGCATGCACAACTCTAGATAAAGAAAACAGGAAAACTGTTTCTTCTAAGTGAAATTTTAGCAAATGAACTAAGTTCAACATTTTGACAAAAGTCAGAATTTCTTCAGACGCTCCTTGTAATTAAGATCAGTGGAATTACACAGTACAATTAAGAACCTGATAAATAAATGGTGCCTTTTCAGTGTTCTTTGATCAACAGCTTTGATGTATGCAACCAGGAAGAAGAACAGTTAATTTTAGAGGGGATTCATATTTATGAAACATTAGGTGTTTTTTTTTTATTAACTGTTAGACCATTGTATAAAGTAACTGAGAAAAGAACATAGGAACAAATTAATCTATTCCACAAATGGAAACAGAAAACCAAATTTAAAAAAGTTTTAAATTAGATTAGAGGATTGTGAGAAAACATCAAATAACAGTGTATGCTTTCATTTCTTAACCTCAAATTTTCTAAAAAGCTCTGCTTCTGGATTTTTTTTTAAATTATTCTCAATCACCTAATTAAATTTGCTCTATTTTTCATTAATTGATTGCAAAACATCAAGGAAAATATAACTCGCTTTCTAGAAGTGATGAAAGTGTGGGATGGCATAGGAAGGATTTATTGACCATACATAGTTTGGGAAGAGAACCAACCAAATGAGTGCTTGTTCAAAATTTTGTATTTTAGAATATATTGCCTTTTCCATTGAGGTTTTATTTTCCATTCCATAGATTTCTTATTTGGGAACTGCAATCTATCTTACTGAGCTGTGACCATGGTTCAAATTAAACATTGTTTAAAAGACGTTGTATTTAAAGGAGCTTAGAATGCACTTTCCATTTTGTTTGTGTCATGGTTGTTGTTTCATTTTTTTGTTTGTTGGTTTACAGGTCTAAAAATTAATTTGAAACAAATATGTGCTTAAGTGGCTAAGGTGTATCTGCCTGTGGATGTGGCAAATGGAAAAGTATACAAACTGGAAATTATGAAGAATAGGCTTTTAAGCTCAATAGAAAGTCATTATCTTCCTTCATTAACAAATTAATATTATTTACTATTTCTATGTGTCACTGCACAAAAAAATAAGGGTTGTTTTATACGGTTTTGTTAGTATAATGTTTATTTCCTGTATCTTGAGTTACAATATCTAAATGTTTTTTAGCAATAGGTAAGATTTCATCTATGCAGTAAAGGTACTTTATGGAAATCATATATAAACTTTCTCTCTTTTGTTGTTTATGGCTTTAGAAATATGTGAAGTAAAATTTGCAACCTGAATTTTAGTTGCATATACATAATCCTTGCACTATTTTCCTTTCAATTTCAATATTTTCACTTATTTCATTTACAACAGGAAATGTAAGGGATGTGACAATGTTAAATAAAAGAAGGGAAGAAATTAAAAATTAATTAAACAGCAGTTTGTTGTCTATAAGTCTATTTAGCAGCCACAAGTGGGCATGTTTTATTTCAAAACAGATTTTTAGATTATTTGCAGTTACGATCATTTAGAAGTACCAAGTTAAGGCAGAAAGACTCTAGATGCATTTAAACTTGTGAAGATGTCCACCACTCACCCTGCCAAAAAAACTGTGTTTATAGTCAGCACTACTAAAACTTTCTTGCTAGAGCACATAAGGAATCACTGGATGAAAAGGCATACTCTCAGGTGTGTCAAAGTTCCCCAAATAATGATACAGTCTCAGAGTGCTATTTTCAAGTGAAGTTCGTTTAGCCCTTACAATTTAAACCCATTAGGGCTATGTAATACCATGAAAGTAAAATACATGAGAATTTTTAACAGTTAGGCAATTTGATTCATACAGTAGTAGTATATACATCCACTGAAATATATTAACCTTCTGCATTTCAAATACTTTAATATTTCTGCTGATTCAGGAATTGGCTGTTACACAATTTATCAGTCATTAAGATTTTTCAAAGCTGCTGAGGAAGTTTATTCACAATTAGTTCCCCTCCACTGAGAGATGAATGCCTGTAGTCCCTTAAGTAGCATTCTAAAATCTATCAAACCTTTGTACAAGCAATAGCCCAAATTAAAAAATACACATAGAAGTAGAGTAGGACATTCTCATATGCACTCTCATGTGTATGTATACTTGTAGACACATATTCCTCTTCTATACAACTGTATTAGTTTTATGATATAAAAGATTGTCTACCATCTACTATAATATAGTTATACACCCCTAAATAGTTGGAACCCTAGGAGGGAAGTGAGGTTGTGTAGGGAAAAAAATCAGAGGGGCTAAGGCTGAACTAGAAATCTGGTTAGCAAAGTCCGTGAAGGTTAATAAAAAATCTTTCTATAAATATATAAATAACAAAAGGAGAACTAGGGAGACCATACAGTCCCTTTTGGACACAGAGGGAACAACAGTGACAGGGGATGAGGAAAAGGCTGAGGTACTTAATGCCTTCTTTGCCTCAGTCTTTAATTGTAAAGAAAGTTGTTCCCTCTGTGTACAAACCCTGGAACTAGATGAGCAATATGAGGCTCCCATGGTCCAAGAGGAGGTGGTCAGAGCCTTGCTTGCCCAACTAGACACCCACAAGTCTATGGGGCCAGACGGGATTCACCCAAGGGTATTGAG
>WAAB01002659.1:61497-121427 GCA_013389865.1 Piaya cayana
ATTGCCCTCTACAATTACCTGAAAGGAGGTTGTGGAGAGGAGGGAGCTGGTCTTTTCTCCCAAGAGACAGGGGACAGGATGAGGGGGAATGGCCTCAAGCTCCGCCAGGGGAGATTTAGGCTAGAGATAAGGAGGAAGTTTTTCACAGAAAGGGTCATTGGGCATTGGAATAGGCTGCCCAGGGAGATGGTTGATTCGCCTTCCCTGGAGTTGTTTAAGGCACGGGTAGACAAGGTGCTGAGGGACATAGTTTAGTGTTAGATAGGAATGGTTGGACTCGATGATCCGGTGGGTCTCGTCCAACCTGGTGATTCTATAATTCTTTGATTCTATGATTATTACCTTTCAATGGTATACATGTAGAGCAAGCATAATGGTTATTGTCTTATTGAAGTAACATTCAGATTCTGAGTGTTGAAGTGAAAAATAGCCGGACTCTTTCTAATAAAGACATTAACTACAGTCTGCAAAATCAACAGCAGTTTTACTGCTGGGTGTGTAGCTTTGAGACCAAGGTACTTCTGTATTATAATTGCATTTCTAATGTACTGACGTGTGAATTACTTTGAACAGATCATCATCCTAAAAAAAAGTGTAGTTTGCCCATCAACTAGAAGTGGCATCTGTGACAAAATCAATGAGAACACAATGAATTTCATTTTACATTATTTATTTTTTGCAGCACTATCAGCAATTTCTCACTCTCTGGTTTTCAGAAGGGCCACTTGCAGTAAGGACAACTAGCTACATTGTTGCAAACAAGTAGTGAGTGTATTTGACTCTCCAGCTCAAAAAGCAATTGGACTAATTAATTAGTTGAAAGGGAAAAAATGAAATTAAATTAAATCAAGAGGATACAGAAAGTTCATGTGATTTGCAATCTGCTATGACAAAATAAAAAATTATAGAACATGTAATGGTGATGGTAAATTACATATAGAGATAATACATGTTACATATAAATGGCATATACACTCATATATATGATATACACACAAAACATATGTACAATTACAATGTTAATATTTAATATAAATGAAGCTAAAATATTTTAAGTATTCTTCAAATATTTTTCACAGTTTTAAAAAAATAAAATTCTTCACTAGGATAAAATTAAAAAAAAATTCAAAATAAAACTTTACCTATGTCAATATTTATTTAGGAAAAATTAATAGTCATTTCATTGCTTCTTTCTCTAGCTGGATTTATATTTTTTTTATAAATTTGTATTTTGTAATAGAAGCAAGGAAACACATAGAAGAAAACTAAATATTAGTAGACACGTCTTCCACAACTATCAAGTTGTCAATAATTTTTAAAACTATGCAAGTCTCAAAAAATTTTTACTGTTAACTTTCAAAATCATTAGAATACATTCTGCTTTACAGCAGGTATTTGTTTATGCTTTTTGGTTATCCCCTACTTTTAAGCATAACTTTTCTCCTTTTGATAATTTGAGCTCATTTTCAAATAATAAAAAAAATCAGCATTGGTGTTGTAGAAAACAGGCTACAAATTTCTGAATTCAAGATCTCTTGAAGTGAAGGAATAAGCACTAGATACAGAAATACCCTGGTTTTCCAGTCCTTCAGTGCAAAATTTCTATAACAACATGACCACATATGTTTTTCATGAATGAATCTGTTTTCAATGAGTTGCATACTGAAATACTCACACACTATTTCAGTGAAAGGAGAATTGGCAGTTTGAGATGCACCTGGAATTCAGAATGCTTATGTTTTTGGAAATAAAGAACTCAATCCATTAAATAAAGAACAATAAATTCTGATATTAAGACTAATCATACAATATGTAACTTTGATAAATTTGATATAGAGATATATAAAGTGATAAAACTAAACTTCCCATTCATTATCCAATATATTATGGCTTTATGGTTATGGGGAAGCATGAGGAAGGAAATCATTATTGATGCCTCTGGATGAACACAGAGAACAATATTGTTCCCTGTAGAAGGCACAATGCTGAAATGCAAAACCTCTTATATCTGGCATAATAGTAGTAAATTTGTCCAGGATAATTTCTAGCAAGCTATCTTACTTGTATTTTTCTTTGCATGCAACAGCTTACTTCCCTGGCTCTAGCAGATGCGGAAACCTACAGAGACAATTGCATATGTGAGTGCCTAAAGAAGGAAGTTGATGTCCAAGGCAGGTAAAGTTTATAAAGCAATGAAAACTTTGCAGGACTAAATGATGTGATTCAGATTACTCATATCATTTTACATAAAAATAAATACATATCTCATGAAATCTAAATAAATGAGATTTTAGAATTGTAAAGAGACCTGAAATTAAAAATATTTAGCAAAGGCACATGCTCTGCTTGAGTCAACATCAAAACAGCCCCATAAAACATACACTTTAAATTATTTTACAGAGACTACATGTTCTTTAAGATTATTTTATGTTTAGCTTGAATCTACTACCCAGGTGTCATGTCCTTTAAAAAGAACATACACCATTTATCAATACAACCTGTGAATTCAGGTCATCAAATCCATGAAAATTCAAGTTTAAAGAAATAATAATTGTTGCTGACAGGAAGAAAGTATTGACATGAAAACACTAGATACTACAAACTAAACTAAAAGAGAATAGCGTTCATCATGAAAATTCTGAAGCCATATGCCCCGAAGATAAGATGTACCTACCTAATTTAGAAATGGGAGGAGACTATTAGAAATCTAATTTTCAAACCTTCAACTCCCTCTACAACAACAGCAGGGAAACATTAGCTAAGTACTAAAACCAGGTATTTAATTTCAAATGAACGATGAGAGCTATATTAATATATGAACAAACTTTATTAAAATAATTGTGGTTTCCATTGGTAGGGGAGAAAATTACAACTGAGAGATATGGCTACCTAAATCTCAGCAATAACTAAACATTTCCACTCCCAGAACAAGAATATAATTAAATGAACACATTGCAAAATAAAACTTTCTTCACAAAAAAATCCCGCTTGTTTGGAAACAACACTGGAGTAGGCATTAGATTGGGCACTGGAGCATGCTGCCCAGGGGGGTGGTTGATTTGCCTTCCCTGGAGGTGTTTGGGGCGCAGGTGGACGGGGTGCTAAGGGGCATGGTTTGGTGTTTGATGGGAATGGTTGGACTTGATGATCCAGTGGGTCTCTTCCGGCCTGGTTATTCTATGATTCAGATGACTCATGACTCATTTTAGCATTTGTATTGGAGTTGGAGGAGGCTTCTTCAGATATTGGGAACAGAGTTTTGGAGTTCATCAGTCAGCCAGTAAAAATAGTATGGGTGAGAGTCCTCATAATAACTTGATATATTCAGAATTCCTCATAGCTGGAAACATAATTTTCATTATAGAATCCAAAATGAAAACGCTATGAGAGTCAAAGAGATTATCTTTTTCCCCACAATTATCAGGCAAATTTCACCTTCAGGAATAGTTACCAAATTAAGAGAACACTTATGATATTTAAAGATTAATAAAAGACTGTTATTCTATCAGTATTAAACTTTGGAAGCTTTGGAATATTTCTTTCTTTAATACTTGCTATGGAGAAGAAAGTGCTGTCAATACTCTAGAAGTACAAGCCTGTAGGAAATGACACAAGGTCCTAGACTATATAATCATATCTATAATACATAAATTATAATAAGTTCTAGTAAAGAGAGAGCTGAAGAAACCTCTACAAAGGGGAAAAAAAACCAACAAAGACAGAATTAAATTAACATAGTGAAAAATGCATATATATATAAAAAAATACTTTTTGAGTTAATACAAATGCATTACTCTTGGTCTTAGATGTACTACTCTTAAAATATGTTTATGAACCTCCAAGCTAACAGGGATCATTATCCATTCACAGCAACTACTAGCCTGTTCTTATACACTAATTTTCACTGCTGTCATGAATTTATCACATTGGAACAGACTAGGTATGAGTACTCCATTAATTCCTTACCTCAAATCTGGAAGCAGTTTCACGTTACCCTTGTTCCTCTTATTTTTATTCAATGAAAGGACAAAATACAGTAGCCACACTGCTAGATTTTTTTTTTTTGGGGGGGCGGCTTTCTGCACAAAATCTCTGAAAGTACTAGATTACTAAAGTATTTTTATATTTCTTGCCCTGCAGCCCAAATGAGCAAAGCTCCCTCTGTAAAAGCTGCTATCATAGCCACACTTTGACCTTTGAAATTATATGAACAAAACCAAACTTCTTATACATGTTATTTCCTCCTACAGTAGTCTTACTATAGCATTGGAACTGTCTTCAGATTTCCAGTCCTGTGAATGTCCCATCACGTAAAAACAATTATAAAATCTTCATATTATGAATATGTGCAATGTAGACTTAATGTTGACACTGCATTTCCATTAGGAACAGTGCAAAATAAAAGTCTTTTCAAAAAATCTAGCATTCAAAAAGCACAAAAAAAGGAAGAACTTTTAAGTCAAACTGCTATCAAACTGCTAAAAGATAGTTCCTGTAATGAATTCCCATCTAAATCCATACTGACATTTTTTAAATTGAATGTCACAATTTCACCTAAAAAAATTAATGTATTATTCATTAACCTTGGTATCAACAAGTAATAGCTTTAGAAAAAATTAGCAGCTCCAGTAGAACTTCCATCAGTATTGCAGCTATCAGTAATCCTTGTGATAATGGTGCAGAGAGAGGGTTCTGGATAACCATGAAGCAATTTGACCTAATATAGAAGTGCTTTTATACAACTGAAGAACAATTCCATTCATCCTGCTAATAGAAACAAAATAGTTTTTTCATTCATATCTGTAGTAAGAGCATGATATAGATGAAAAAGTCTTGGAGAAGGTCACAGTCATGAACAGAGAATGAAGTAAAACCACCATCATCAGAAAGTTGAGGATTTCTGTAATAATGAAAAACTGACAGCTGAACTTGCGTTATGAGAGACAAAGGATTTTGTATCGGTAGGAAATAAAAGTGGGGAGTAAAGGCCTGAAGACAGAAGTTTGCTGAATACTGATTTAAGAGAAATTGATAACTTCCATTGTTACTCCAAGTCTGTAATCTACCTCCAAAGCATATTGTATTTGTCTAAGTGAGAATGTTTACCATGGAAACCATTAATTCAGAAACTGTCTTATTAAAACAAGGATCCAGTGCTTCACTGTTCAGGTGTGACTGGAAAGTGTTCATACCATTCTCAAACAGAAAAAAGAGGAATGTCTCCTACTATCTAGATAATTTCTTTCCACATTTTCAGAAAACTGACTGTAATTTTGTGGTGCCTGAGTCCTCTTGAGAAAATGTGAGATAATACTTTGGTCTGTCAGAAAAATATGGTAACAGAACAGAATTTAAACTACACATTACAAATCCAGAGTGAGCTTTGGATATAGGTCTCAATGGATGCAACACTGAGAGGAGAAAAGGAAAAGGGCATGAGTAAGAACAAAGTGAAATAATACAGACTGGGTAAGAGAAAAGACAGAAGTGAATATAAAATACTTATTTCATTGAAAGGAAACTAAATATATTTTATCCACTGTGAATAGAAAAGATGCAGGAAGACGAAATAAAGAGAATATGGAAGTCCTGAATGAGGAACAAAACCAAACATTTTGAAAATAAATAAATAGCATAGTTTCCTCTCATTTCTTGAGAAGATATTTACACTATCAGTTTACATCTTCTGTGGCATATTTTTTCCCTCAAATACAAAGCACTGAATTAAAGAATAATAGTTCACCTCTAAAATAATTAACTGAGGTGAAGAGAGAGTAAGTACAATAAATTTGGGTTGTATTTTGGTTGAGAGATAATACCTGTATGGCAAAGCTCTGATTCAGCAAAGCTGGTGGGCAGGTATTTATTAAATTTCATATGAGTTCAAGAAAACTACCATATTATTTACAGTTACTGTATAATTTGCCTGTAACATCCACATAGGTAAGTTTAGGAAATGCGGGCTAGACAATGGATAGAATCTAGTTAGAAGCCTGCAGTAGTTTTCCCCAGGGGTCAGTACTGGCTCCAGTCTTGTGCAGCATATTCGTTAATGCCTCAGGAGACGGGACAGCGTGCCCTTATCAAGTTTGCTGGTAAAAAAAAATGGGAGGAGTGGTTAATACAGAAGATGGCTATGCTGCCATTCACTGAGATGTGGACAGGCTGGAGAGCTGGGTGGAGAGCAGGTTTATGAAGTTCAGCAAAAGCAAGTGTAGGGTTCTACACCTAGGAAGGAACCACTGACAGTTTCTCACAGCATTCTGCTTCGGAAACTGTCAGCCTCTTACCTGGACAGGGGGACGCTTTCCTGGGTGGAAAACTGGTAGAATGACCGGGCCCAGAGAGTGGTGGTAAATGGAGTTAACTCCAGCTGGAGACCAGTCACAAGTGGGGTTCACCAGGGCTCAATGCTGGGTCCAGCCCTGCTCAATGTCTTTATCAATTACCTAGATGAAGGCATTGAGTGCACCCTTAGCAAGTTTGCTGATGACACTAGGCTGGGTGAAAGTGTCAGTCTGCTGGAGGGTTGGGAGGCCCTGCAAAGGGATCTGAACAGGCTGGATCAATGGGCTGAGTCTAATGGCATGAGGTTTAANTATGAGGAACGGCTGAGAGAGTTGTGGTTGTTTAGCCTGGAGAAGAGGAGGTTGAGAGGAGACCTCATTGCTCTCTATAACTACCTGAAAGGAAGTTGTAGAGAGGAGGGATCTGGCCTCTTCTCCCAAGTGACAGGGGACAGGACAAGAGGGAGTGGCCTCAAGCTCCACCAGGGGAGGTTTAATTTTGACATAAGTAATAAATTCTTCACAGAAAGTTTCGTTAGGCACTGGAACGGGTTGCCCATGGAGGTGGTTGAGTCACCTTCCCTAGAGGTGCTTAAGGTGCAGGTGGAAGAGGTACTGAGGGGCATGGTTTAGAGATTGGTGGGAATGGTTGGACTTTATGATCTGGTGGGCCTCTTCCAACCTGGTGATTCTATGATTCTATGAATCTCTGATTCTATGAATCTCTGATTCTCTGATTCTCTGACAGGGGACAGGATGAGAGGGAATGGCCTCAAGATCCACCAGGGGAGGTTCAGGTTGGACATTAGGGAAAATTTTTTTCATGGAAGGGGTCATTGTGCACTGGAACTGGCTGCCCAGGGAGGTTGTTAAGTCACCTTCCCTGGAGGTGTTTGAGGGACAGGTGGATGAAGTGTTAAGGGGCATGGTTTAGTAGTTGATAGGAATGGTTGGACTCGATGATCCAGTGGGTATTTCCCAATCTGGTGATTCTATGGTTTTGTGATTACAGGTTACACAAAGCAGCCCTGCAGAGAAGTACTTGGGAGTCCTGGTGAACAAGAAGTTAACCATGAGCCAGAAATTTGCCCTTATGGCCAAGGTCAATGGTATCCTGGGTTGCATTAAGAAAAGTGTGGTCAGCAGGTCAAGGGAGATTATCCTCCCTTTCTGCTCTGCCCTTGTGAGGCCCTACTTGGTGTATTGTCTCCATTTCTGGACTCCCCAGCTCAAGAAAGATAAGGAACTATGGCAGAGAGTCAATTGGAGGGCCACAAAAATGATTACAGAAATGGAGTATCTCTCTCATGAGGAAAGGCTGAGGAACCTGGATCTGTTTAGCCTGGAGAAGAGAAGACTGAGAGGGGATCTTATCAGTGCTTATAAATATCTAAACACGTGTCATGACAGGACAAGGAGGCAACAGGCACAAATTAGGACACAGGAAGTCCTTTTGAATATGAGGAAAAAAATCACTACTTTGAGGGTGACAGAGTACTAGATCAGGCTGCCCAGACAGGTTGTGGAATCTCTTTCTCTGGAGATACTTGGAACCCTCCTGGATACTTCTCCGTGCAGCCTACTCTAGGTAAGACTTCTTTAGCAGGGGGAGCAGACTAGGTGATCTCCAGGGATCCCTTCCAATACCTACTGTTCTATGATTCTATGACTCTGAAATTTGTGTATGTTAGCACATGCTCCAGGATGTTCAGAAGGTAGTTTTAGTTTTTAAATTATGTAAATACTTAGAAACCTCTCTGATGTGTTTAACATACCTTGGTTAATAATTTCATCTATAAAAATTGGAGCATTGAAGGAAAAGAAGCAGCACATTATGAGAAAGGCAGGGAGTTCCTTTTGGCCTGTACAAAATGAACAGAAGTGCCAACTTTGCCTTTATTTATAATGTAAACTAAGCAATATTTAAATAATGGCGTTATAATATCATGTTTCCAATCCACGATTGCATTTGAGCCTTTGGAACCTTGAACATCTGTTGAGGTAATGTTATACAATTTGACCTTTATCTGATATCTGGAAAAACATGTATGTGCAGGATAACAGAATAAGGGAAGGAAAGGAAAAGGTACAATAAGCATATTGCAAGGTTAGTTGCTTGACAAAAATGACCGTATTAAGTACTTGGAATAAATCGCTTTAGAAGAAAATCCACACTTACAATTGGATTCCTAAAGTCTGATTTTGCAACCAAGTCTAGAGTACTATACAGCAAGAGCTCGTAAAAATTACAACAGTATCCAACAAATGCCGTAGAAGACTGATGGCAACTTTCTCTATTCTAAATAATACATAGAACGTGCTGTTTTGCACAAGCTGTCTGATAACTGTTAGAGAATTATATAACTTGATTATTTTTAATAGTGCAACTATTGATTGTTACCACTTTGTTTGACTTTGAATGAGTCTGAAATGCAGAATAAAATATCTTTGTCATAGCAATTGAGTTGGTGACAATGCTTTTTAAAAATGGAAACTATTACAGGGATAGCTTATGAAGAAATATAGCCCATATACAGGGGGCTCAAATGCACATCAGAAGTAGTAATAAGAAGAACAAGTATCAGCTACTGTCAGGAAAGCACCAATCCATAACAAGTCTCTATTAAACACTCCAGGTCAAACTTTAGACCTAGTAAATAAGTACTATTCAGGCTAAAAAAAAAAAGCATTCACTATTAACTTAGTTTTCAATAAGTAAAGGACTTGCAGAGCTCAGTAACATTTGAAGGTTTATGAAAATTAGGATTAGGATGTGGCAGACAGATTGAATTCCCCATAAGGAACATATGTCATATTTTTTCCAATAAACATGTTCTCCAAATCTGGAAACTGGAGGCATGAGTATCGTACATAAATAGTGGTGACTTTTTTCCTGTCCGATTTATAAAAAATGTAAATAATTTTGCCTCAGAAAAACCGAATAGAAAGAATTAGGTGTGCTAACAGAATATATATTAAAAAAATTAAGGAGACTTCTATGATATATATAAAATCTACAATGTGCACCTAAATCATGAACTCTGAAAAAAATCTCAATGTAATTTGATGACTTACCTGTCCAAGGTAGCCTTGAACGAGTTTGACACAGACTTGGGGAAAGCCTTCATAACAGTATTGGGACCATATCTACATCTAGCAACCTAGAACTTTTTCTAGAATTGGCTCAAACAAAGCTCTGTAACATTTTAATGACTATTAATTTGCTATATCAGGACATCTATATTTAGGGGCTTTCTCTGTATTCACAAAAGTTGGGATAAATTCATTAAATGTGCTAAGCTAAAATGCATAACTTCAGCATGTTAAATTCCTGGGTGGAAGCTTTAACTAGAAAATAACTTAGTTCATGATGCAAGCAGTTGTTAATTTGTAGTAACTTTTCCATATGTTTTAGACTCTACTCCTTATGGAAAAGAGAAAAATGAAGTACTCTCTATTATCATAAACAGATTCTTAAGATAGAGTAGTTTGAATCTTTCCCATAATGAAGAAGAAATAATTATAAGGATTAAAGTTTATAAGTCGATTTTTTTAAATATATAGAAAAATTTACATCATATTCCTGATGTTTTCATTACCAGTTTTAACTTTTTATCATTCTTAATGGTATCAGGTGCTAGCAAGTATTTTACCTCTAGACCAGAGATTTCTCTACCTAAAGGTCATATTTAATTTCTTAGTTAAATTCTATAAATTAGGGCAAAAAGTTAAATGAAGCAGGAATACTTTAGCTAAGGTCTTGCCTTCTCATCTAAGCAAATTATTTCACAGCTTGGTAGTGCATTAATTATGAACCCAAATTAAAGTATGTTTGGCTTGATTTACAAGTACTTAAACAAAGCAATCAAAATAAATGCAGTGTCCACTAGGCTGTAAGTTATTCCTCTAACTATCTTTACTTCACCGTCTTTATTACTGTACAACCTAACATCCATGTCTAGAGCCTTGCATTTTTAAGCAAAGAAATTGTTTTTTCTATGTCCCTTTCTGTTATTCCTCCAGGAATCCAGGGAACTACAAACCTTCCAGTCTGACCTCAGTACCAGGAAAGATTATGGAGTGGTTTATCTTGAGTACAGTCACCAGGCAAGTGCGGTTCAGCCAGGGGATCAGGCCCAGTCAGCATGGGTTCATGAAGTGCAGGCCCTGCTTGACCAACCTGATCTCCTTCTATGGGCAGGTGACCAGCCTAATGGATGAAGGTAAGGCTGGAGATGTTTTCTACCTGGACTTCAGTAAAGCATTTGACATTGTCTCCTACAGCATTCTCCTAGAGAAGGTGCTAGCTCATTGCTTAGTTGGGTATACTCTTCTTTAGTCAAAAAAAAGCTGGCTGGGTGACCAAGCCCAGACAGTTGTGGTGGACAGAGTTAAATGCAGTTGGTGGCCAGTCACAAGCAGTATTCCCCAGGACTCAGTGTTGGGGCCAGTCTTGTTTAATATGTTTATCAATTAACTGGATGAGGGAATAGAGTGCTTCCTCATTAAGTTTGCTGATTATACCAAATTGGGTGGGAGTATCTATCTTCTCAGGTGCAGGAAGGCTCTGCAGAGGGATTTGGACAGGCTGGATCAATGAGTAGAAGCCAATCGTATGGGGTTCAACAAGGCCAAGTGCTGGGTCCTGCATTTTGGTCACAACAACTACAAGCAATGCTACAAGATTAAGGACAAAAGGCAGGCAGAGAAGAACCTTGGGATATTGGTTGACAGTCAGCTAAAAATGAGCCAGCAGTGTGCACTGGTGGCCAAGAATGACAATAGCATCCTGGCCCATCTCAGATATAGTGTGGCTGGTAGGACTAGTGGAGTCATCCTTCCCCTGTACTCAAGCCTTGGTGAGGCTGCACCTCGGATACTGTGTTCAGTCTTGGGCCCCTCACTAGAGGAAGGACATTGAGCTACTGGATTATATGCAAGGAAAGGCTACAAAACTGGTGAAATATCTGGAACACAAATCTTATTAGAACTGGCTAAGGGAACCAGGGTTGTTTAGCCCAGAGAAAAGCAGGCTAAGGGGAGACTTTATCACTCTTCACAACTACCTGAAAGGAGGTTCTAACAAGGTGGGGTGTTGGTCTCTTCTCTCAGGCCTCACATTCTCTCAGGAAATGGCCTCACATTGCACTAGGAGAGGTTTATATTGGATATTAGAATAAATTTCTTTACCAAAAGAGTGGGCAAGCATTGGAACAGGCTGCCCAGGAAAGCAGTGGAGTCAAAAAGCATTTAGACCAGGCACTTTGGGATATGGTTTATTATGCACAAAGACGTTGGTCTGATGGTTGATTCAGTGATCTTAGATGCCTTTTCCAAACTCAGTGATTCTGTGATTGCATGCAAGCTTTGTTCCTTATATGACTAGTATGCTCTCAAATGAGTTCTTAAATCTTAAAGTCAGTGTAATATAGAAAATGAAAGGGTTAATGAAAAATATTATGTTAGATTTATTAAACATCTCTAAGGTATATAACACTTCATAATCTGCATTTAATATTTAATCTGTAATATGTGTTCCAGAACTTCAATAACTATAGAACTGTGAAACTGAAAGCACCACATTTGTAAATTCACTTGATACTATTACCAGAACAATGATCTTGAAACTATTATCTTAAACTGATTTTTTTAAAAATCTGATTTCTGAATATTGTTTCCCTCTAAGTCAGCAAAGTATGGTTTGGAGGAATAAAATAAACTAAATACTTACATCATCTCCCCCTTTTTAAGGAAAATTAATGAAAACTTAACCCTTCACGCTATTTCATTCATTGGAAACATCAGTTATTTAAGACTGAATCTTCAGATGCATTTAAATATGAAACATCATAGCTAAGTATAAAGTGCATTAGAGAGTTTTTAGCAATATATTCTTTTGTATGTTGAATGTATGTTATTCTCTGAAGTTAAATTCATTGAGACTTTTACAGAAATTCACCTATTTTCCAAACACTTTAGTAGATAAGCTCAGAAGAAATGAAATAGAAAATCAAATACCTAACTTTCACATGAAAAAACTCAGGAGGGAAAATAATCCTTCTTCATTCTTCACACCATATTTGTGAATGATGCTGATACATTAAATATTTGATAAAATAAAAGGAAGTGAGAAGAAAAGAGAGAAAAAGGAAGACAGAAAGTAAAATCCAATGAAGCCCTAATGTTTAAAGGTCATAAATCAGTCCCAGAAATCCATTGATTGTATACAGAACAAATCATATGCCTTTCCATATCCACTGGACTGATTTAAGAGTTAACTAACAGCTCAATATTTCCTCCTACCAGTGCAGATTCTAAGGTCATAAAAAGAAGTCTTAACTTGCTTGAAGTCATTAGATCTGTCATGTTTAAAACCCACTGTAAACCCATCTATTAGTCTTCCATATAACAGTTGCAATAGGCAACATAAAGAGGTCACATTGCTCCAAATGTAAGGGAAAATGGGACATAGATTGCTAATTCCTTTGAGTTTGCCCAGAGTATTAATACATTGAACAAACTCATACTAACTAATCAAACAAAAATTCTTTTTTTTTTTTAAATTATATGACTGTAGGTCACATCTATTTTGAGTGCTAGCACTTTTTCAGTTTGAGACTTAACCAAATGAAGATGAGAGCAGCAATACTTACCTTTATTTTCAGAGCATTTTTAAAGATCTAATTAGTTCCTGAAATCATTTTCTACACAAGGTATTTCACCTCTTCCATTACACTAGCTTACTGTCAGCTTTGGGTACATGTGAGTCATTAAGAGACCAGCTCTAGTGGATCTCAAGGAGGACCTTCACCTTGTCAGGACAGTTTCATTGTAATTCAAACAAGAAATTATGAGGTGTCTATGCCAATCCCTAGCTTTTCAAGGTCTTTACAGAGTTTCAAGTGTAAAATAGAGACTAAAAAGTCAATGTTTTTCTACAATAAGTTAAGCAGAACAGTCAAACTACCCAGGAAGGCCTAGAGCTACTAAGGCATGAATCAAAGAATCATAGAATGGCAGGCTGGAATAGTCCTTGTCCAACTGAATCTTAAAAGTGTCCAATGATGGGGAAGCCACCACTTGTAAAAAGAGAGGCTCTGTCTTCCTTGTAGCTGCCCTTTAAATACTGGAACATGGTGACAAGGTATCCCCTAAACCTTCTTTTCTCAAGGCTGAAAAAATCTGGTTCTCTTATCCTTTGCTCACATGGAAGGCTTTGCAGTGCTTTGATCACAATTACGGCCCTTCTCTGGACCCTTTTCAGACTGTTCATCTCTCTTTTTTTATACAGCAGGGCCTAAAACTAAAATCAATATTCCAGGTGTGGTCTGGCACGTGCTGACTAAAGTGAGATAATGACTCCCTAATCTCTGCTTGTGATGCCTTTGTTGAAGTAACTCAGCATCTTCTTGGCTCTCTGCAACAACAGCACACTGTTTGCTCATATTGAGCTTGTTGCCCATTGTAGTGGGTCTAGCTTATCTTCCTGGTAAATAAGGTCATAACTAAGGAAGTATTCCATCTCATTTCTTCACGTAAGCAGAGATATAAAAAGGGAGCTCGGAAATCGGGAGTGCAGTCTTGCTTCCAGGAGGGGTGGCGCGGAGATATTTCTGCCGCTGCACTGCCATTCGAGTGGGCCAAAACACAGATCTGCTGGATAAGGGGGAAGTGAGAACTTGTTGTTTTACTCTTCTTTTTTCCCATATATATTCATATATATAACTGCTTTAGTCTTGCTAGAATTTGGGTTCATGTTTTTTCTTTCTTTTTCCCCTCTCTTTCTTTCCTTCCCCCCCACCTCTCCCCGTGATCAAGAGGGGTCCTGGGGCCTCTGTCCCGGGCCCTTTTTGAAATTGGCTTTGGGCCAATTTCAACCGATCACACCCATCAAGACTTCTAATTCCCTTTCCACAAAGCTGCTCTGCAGCTGGCTAGATCCCCACCTATGCTGAATTTGCACATGCAGTACATGAATATCATGGTGTTGAGTTTCTGATTAGATTCGAGGAATCAAACACTTCACATGATTAACATACATTTTATGTTAGAAATTCTGTATGTGCAGCAAATTGTACTCATTGTTCTGTAATGGTGTGGACAATCCCAGAAACTGCACTAACATTAACAGAGATTTATGTTTTTCTTCTTGCTAAGGGAAGCAATGGAAATAGCTTCCAAAAACTGTGCTTGGAAGACAGATATCGTCATAGTAAATAATAATATATTGTCAGAGAGATACAGTAAACAAGATTTTCAAAGTACTTGGTACAAAATGTGAATTTTGTACAAGGAAGAATATTTTAATAAATGGAATATAAAATGTAAATTAAGCATGTTGAGAATGCACAGTCTGTTTCCTTGTTTATTTTCAGAGTTACACTAAGGAAACCATAACCTTGAACATAAAACTTGAGTGTCAGAGATGGCCTTCATGTTTCTATTATCCATTCCTGACAAAATACATAAAACCAATACATTTGCATTTCTTTTTGTCTTGATATGCTTCTGAAAAGTAAATGTACATTTAGGCAAAAATTAAGTGCATTAAAAATCAATTGGAAACTGCTGAAAGGAATCAAGCTGAAAAGATTACAATACTTTGCTTAAAGACTTTTCTGCTTTTGCATTTTAAAACTGGATTCCGAATGTCCTGACTTTAGTCTTTCTAGACTGATACTGAAAGGGCTTGCTGGAAATAATAGCTTGAAGAAAAAAGCTGTGCTATGACATCAGTAATATGCAAGACTTCCTTAAAGTATGTTGAATAATTCTAAAACCGCAGATGAACAAACTTTGGTTTAGGTTTCAAACTCTGCCAGCTATGGTAGGTGAGGGTATCCAGTATTAGAGAAATCGCCCTCTCACCAGGACTAAAGCAGCAACTGTCACATGACAACAACAGACACATCACAGACATGCCCAAGTCCATCTCAGCTTCCCCCAGTACCACTTTCCTGCAAAGCTCACCCTCAACTGCTAACTGTATACCACCTCGGTGCCCCAGCTGCCAGGAGCAGGTAGACCTGAGAAAAGCCTTCAGTGCTCCAGGGTTATGCATAGAGAGCTACAACCAGGAACTCACCCAGCACTACCTCAGCACCAACAGAAGCCTTGTGCTTAGCACACCAACCCCGCTTTCTCTCTCAGGTGGTGTGCATGGCTGGTCATAATCCATCACTGCCCCTTCTCTGCTCCTCATGCAGCTGAGGCCCACAAGCTTGACTCTCATCCCCACTACAGAACTCACAAGGAGCAGAACTGCTGCAATAGGTAGCTTTATCCCAGCTCCCCAGGCACACTGGGTATGCTCTGCATGCAATAGGAGCACCTAGCAAGGAAGAGGTCTTCAAGCCATTCCCTCCTATCTGGAATTACAGCAACAACTTCCACACTAGGGAAGACCAACAGTCATCTACTGTTCCCTGGAGAGGAGGAAGTATTGTGCACACATCAGCCAGCAGCAGCATTTGCAGTCAGACGGTCACCATCTGCCACATTGGTGTGTCTTGAAGGTCTCATTGGCCTGACAATTGCACATGGATGGCAATCCTGAGCAGGACATTGTGAGGGCCTGTTCTGCTATGAGGTAAAGGGGACAGTTGATGTGCGGATACATGAACGTTCTCTGGACGTTGCTGAGGGGCTGCATATTGTTGGTATGACAATAGGGGTGGGCTTACTGAAATGCTGCTTCATGAACAGACCGTGGCCCAGGGTGTATAAAGGGGGTCAGCAAGGATGATGATTCTGCAATATTAGCCCATTGGACTGCCTGGATGCTACAGATCCTTGTAGGCAGTGCTTGCTTTTGTTCTCTTACTCTCTATGTATTTCTTTACAGCTCTCTCATACTTCTTCAGGGGAGAATGTCAGTGTATGTAATTTGTTAATGGCAGCATCTTTCCTCTGGCTGACCTTGGCTTGTGGCAGTTGCTGGTCACTGGCTAGCTACCACAAAGTGATTCTGATGGTGTATTTTGTTCATTTAAGTTCTGGTTTTTTATGGTTGGACTTGATGATCCGGTGGGTCTCTTCCAATCTGGTGATTCTGGTGATTCTACGATGCTATGATTCTAGGTTTCTTACATACAGGTCCATTTTGTTTATAAAAGGAAACAGTCTAAGGCAAATTGTGGTTTAGTAAAAGAAAGAAAGGATTTTTTTTTACACAAGACCTCTCCTGCTTTCTTCCCTGATATTTTATATGTGAAGTACCTCAACTGCTGCTGCATATGTTGAATTAGAGCACAAGTTTCACAGAACTTAAGTAAACAGTGTTATGGCTGACACAGCTGGACTGGTTTGTTTCCTTTGAAGGAATGGGCATCCAAGTACAGAGACAGATTAATTGCACTAATAAGTGTTTCAAAATGAACACAGGCTTAATTATAAAGTACCTTTATTTTTAAGTACTTTTTACCGTACAGCCTCTGAGTATTTCAGTAGAAGTGCTAAACGTCTCACATTCTTAATAGTCAGCCAGTCCTTTTCCTATTGCACTGCAGAGTAAAGAAATTCATACTACTAGGAGGCGCACCATTGTATGTCACTACATTTTTTATTTCCTTAGAAACTTTCTCCTATATGTTTTATGCATGTAGTGTTTGTGAAGGATGTTGGCCTGCTGGGTGAGATCCATTTTATTTACAGAATCATAAAGTCTCAATTGTGGCAGTACTGTCCCCCCTAACCCATTATAGTACCACAGTCCAGGTAGTATGAGGAATTATTTTTATCTCCAAAATCTCTTCAGTTTTTCTTCCCTGATATTGCCATCTCTGATCCTGTAACAATGTCCTTTGAGTTGTTGAAAAATTTGTACATTGACATTGTCTAGAACTAAGGCTACTTTAATTTGAAGTATGAACAATAAAGCTTATGTTTTCTGATATTTCTTGTTGCTTATTATTTTGCACTTAGTCATACCTGAAACAACGTCAGTAGAAACCACATTGTCTCTGCATGTGTACAGTGGTGAAAAGCCACTTGTCACCAAAATCTGAAATTTTCCACAAAGTAGACAAATGACATGAGGACATATGTGCCATGAATATGAACTTGAAATCAAGTACACTGAAGATATCACCGGGCTACCAAAAGACAATCCCACACCAGTAAAGTCATGGCATGACATTTAAGCTCTTACAGATGTTGATACCTCTAGTTGTGACTACAGTAGAAGACTACCCAAGGTCTATATACACGTATGAGGTCACAAAATGAAGTTACACACAAATTACTGGGAGATCTGGCACTTAAACTCAATATTCCGAGTTTAGTTCATTAACATAACATCTTGCTAAGCTTCTCTTTAGGAATCGCAGTTTTTAAATAACCTTCCCCCGATATTTTAGCCAGCAGAGATATTGATGCATGTCTGTAAGACAATTCAGCATTCTAGTACTATCACAGTTCATCTGTCATTAATTTCACCAAACTCAGCCATATGGACTGAAATTTCTCATGCTGGTGTCAGTTTTGGACTGTGGAATTTTAGAAAATGTAATTAAAAACAGTTTGGCAGTATCTCAGAAAAGAAACAAAGTCCTTTTGCTTGTGTTAAATTATTCACTGTCTGCTCATTTTCCCCATAAATTCAGTGGGAAGTGTAAAGACCAACTTCGCTGTTTTGTCTGTCTTATACATTTGTATCATCTGAAGGCCTTGCCTGTGGCACCTTGTTCAGTAGTAGGGGATGTGCAGGAGTAAGCACTGCTCCCCATCCCCTCGCCTGGCCAAACTCACTGCCCTGTGCTGCTATGGGGGGAAGGAGGTGCAGAGGCTGGCACTGCCTTCTCTTCCCCCCTCCGCCGCTCACACCCACCTAGCTGCCCTGGTTCCCTAAAGATCTTCTGCACGCACATGACAAGACCATCCCCCACATGCTGATGGGGCATGGACTGGTCTTGTAGAAGAACATGCAAGGAGCCATGTTCGTGCATGCCCATCACTCCAATTGGTCCAGTCTGGACCATGCAGCCTGGAAGAAGCTGCTACTGAAGTGATCAGTTGTTCCTGAGGAACTGCTGGCTACCCATTGATGTGATGACTCTTCCTTTTTCCTTCCTCTCTCTCTTCCTCCCCTCTCTCTCTCACGCTCTCACTACCATTTACCTTACTGTGTTTTCTTGACTGGTGTCAGTGTGTTTCAAATCAAACCCAAGTGACCTTGTTTGTATTCAGTGATGTTGCACCCCCATATCTCAGCTATGCACAAGAGTATTTTTGTCTCTTTATTTTACTTGGAGACAGAATAAATTTTGCTTTTGATTTCATGAATGAACCACCTTCTTTGACCATGCAAGCTGAAAGTAGGCCTGGACAAGAGTGTGCAGCTTCTGAATTTGGGGTATGACAGGAAGTTAAAGTATTTCCACACTGGAGAGAGAGACCTTAAATCTGGAGCAACAGAAAGGAAGTCTGTGGTTTGCATTGAATCTATCTACCTAAACACTTTAACAGAACAAGCTATTCCTGAATCATATCTCACCATTGCCCATGTACTCTGCCTTGTGTCACTGCATGGAGAGGTCTGGGAGTGAAGTGGATTCCTTTCAGACGAAATCAAATTTGAAGGTATACTCCAGAAATATATCAAATATGCTCCTAACGCTAGTGGATGCTCAGTCCTATAATCTTGACTAGAGCTGGTTTGAAGTAAAATTGCTGAAATGTAAATAATATTGTCATTACATGAAATTTACCAATAAATCTGTCATCATTGCTGTGTGCCACTGGTTACTGTGCTACTTGCCATTGAGTGTTTGCTTTTAGTATTCACAGATTTTTTTTCCAGGTTATCAATATAACCTGGCTGGTGACAGAATCTGAAGACAGCTTGAGCCAGTAAGAGACTGTAGAGAAGAAAAAGGAAAAGTAGCAACAAACAACGTCATGGGATTTTTAGCTCTTAGAGATCGGCAAGACAAATACCTAACTTCACAAAGAGATGAAGGAGGTACTATCTTTCCTGTTCCCCATGATGTGCCAATGATGCTCTGAAGGCAGGAAAGAGATATCCTAACTTTACTCAGGTTCACCACAGAAACAAAGGAGAAAACTTTTGTTGCTTTGAAATCCTGCAGGAAATTTTGAGTCTCTCTAAAGAACATGCTCCTTTCAGAATATGAGAAATGGTAACTAAACATACAGCAAAAACCAGCTATTATTGTACAGATGGTAAAGCTTTGGGTTTTTGTTTTCATTTTATTTAAACACTGACCATTTTATCCAAAATAGTCTTTGCATAATGTCTGCTTCGTAAACACCACAGGCTAAACTATGAGAAGAAACAAAAGATAGGACTTAGGACTTAGACTCTCCAGTGAGCTCACTAAGAGTTTAGGATTATGAAAGGGTGAAGGGAAACCAGAAGTAGGAGGTTAGCACAGAAAAACCGTAGCCAAAGTCAATATGAATGAGAGAAGCAAATTTTGACGATGTAGGAAAATATGATTCTGCCTTGTAATATTTCATAAGAATTTCAAGTAGATGTTTCTTTAAAGGCATCTGGTGTGCCCATGGAAAAGCCCTTGCTGGTTTCTCAAAAGTATTTCTATACAATTACTTTTTTTTCCTTAACTTGAAGAACTGTAAAAAGAAAAAATCCCTTTAAGATTTGAGACTCTTAGTTACACCTCATTTTCAAGTGGGTTTAAAATATTGACAGATATTTTATAGCACTGCTTATTCATTTGCAGAGTGATAAAGATCTTTACCATAATTCAACATTTCTCAGTACAGAGCCTTTACTGAGACCAGCTGAATCTGTTACTCCAACAATTACCCTTATCAAAACGTCTTATTTTGTACATTTGGATCATGCCAAGAATCAATGAGTTTATAAATGCTTAGCTTGCATTGCCAACATCAGCAATTAGTCTATTCCTGTTTTTTCTTTTAGTGTGCAACTGAAAGATCGTACATATTTACACATTTCTTTATTTGTAGTAGGTTTTCTTCTCCTCCTCTCTCTCTCATGACAGCTTGTTGCCTAAAGAAGGGAAAATAAATGAGTAAATTAAAACCCCTGAGTGGGGGAAAATACATCCATGCCAGCAATCAATCAGATTATCACATCTGTCAGAAAAGTTGACAGGACTTTTAACACATTTATTCATTATGAATAGAACACCACTTCTACTACTCAAAAATAAGAAAAGGGACATTAAAAAACCCCGTTTAAGCTGTTTTCTGACAGTCAGGCTTTGAAAATTATGAAGTGATAAAATCTTTTAAAAGTGAGAAAATTATTTAGCAATAAAAATAAACAGTTTGAGGAAATCTTATGAAAAATGTGAAGTTTCATAAAAAAAAGAACATGTCATCAATTCCTTGAACTTGAAAAAGGGGGTTAAAAAATTGAAATCTAATTTATAATTCTATCCACAATCTTGAAACTAACACAGAAATGAAGACTGAAACAAGCCTATTTAAGTACTACAGATAAACCAGATCTACCTTCAGCTAAATGGGATAGATCAACTTCCTTATCATTATGTTCATATCCTAGTAGGGTATAGTCATCCAAATTAATGACTAAACAACTTTTCTGAACACATATCAGTTTAAAATTAAGAAACATTCAAGTTCTTTACATTTCAAAGGCCTCTACATTTTATAGAAGAACAGCTGCAAGTTATCATCTCTAAGTTTGTTACAAACTGAAGCATTTTATGTTCTGGATTAACCAGAATGAATTGCACACAGGTGTGAAAAATTAACCTCAGGACAAAGGGAAGCTCATACTCCTAAAATAAAGAATGTCAAGTTTCAGCTTCTTCTCTATCCCACTCTCTTTTTTTTTTTCTTTCTTATTTTTACCAGAGACTTTCATGAACATTTTACAGAGTTGTTTATATAGAGCTAAGGGAAATACTTGTATACATATTTATATTTTATGTGTTAAATATAAAGTATCAATATATTATATATATTATTTTTAATATTATACACAAAATGCATATAAATACATATCAAGTATACGTTACAGAAAATCTGTAGATTTCTGAATAAAACAGGCAGTGTAGTTTTAAGGCATTGAGGAGGTTTTCTCTTAGCAGAGTTTCAGTAGCCCTTTTGGTCTAATACTACAAGAGTCATGGTTTGTAGGGTCACATTCTTTTTCTTAAAAGATAAATTAATATATCTACTAAAAAAATTATTGTTGTAATGTGGTGGTGGGTTTTTTTCACTGTTTTTCCAGGTACAACATATAAAGAAGACATTTCAAAATATGAACCAATTTGAAGCAGTTACTCCAAACTTGCCTCCGTTATGTTACCCAAACAAGATTTTTATTCCCTGTAGGAAAAACAGACAGAATATTATCTTTAGGATCCCTAAACAGTTAGTCAGAGCTGGGACTGATAAAATGTGTCATGAATTTAATAAGGAGATTAAGATTTTTATATTGGATGGAATTACATATCTCAGCACATAAGAGGTTTTCAGTGTGTTATTTACCAAAAGTTAGAGAAGAAGGAACTTGAGTGGTTTCACAGGAAGCGAGCTTTAGATACTTTAACTTTGTTCTTAAAGAGTAAGTAAACACTACCAACCAAAGCCATATGATAATAAGAATGCTGTAGGTTTAAAAGAGATTAGAAGTTTATGATCTACTTGGGTTGTTTAAAAATTTATAAACAAAATAACTCTCTTTCTCAGAACCTATAATTCACTACCCATACTGAGAAAGAAGAATTTCTGGCAGAATTTAGATACCCCAGTTAAAAACAGAAGTCAGTAAAATGTCTGTAAAGTTGTTACCTATGCTCTGAGATAAGCAGATTCCTCTAGGCACACTAACTTGATTTTTAGAGACCTGAAGTTTTGTAGAGTCTTGACCAAACTAAACAATTAGGTCAATTCAAAGCCTGTTATATGCCTCTAATGAGACTTTCTCCTGTTTAGGATATATTTTAGAAATACTGGATAAAATGAATAACCTTAATAAAGCCACTAGGGGAGATCTTTTCTACTCAAAATGCTCTCTTTGTTACAGAATCACAGAATTGTTTAGGTTGGAAAAGACCTTTAAGGTCATTGTGTCCAATTGTGAACCTAACACTGAGAAGTCCACCACTAAACCACACTCCTAAGTGCCCCATCTACACATCTTTTAAATACTTCCAGGGACGGTGACTCCACCACTTCCCTGGTCAGCTTGTTCCAATGCTTACCCTCTTTTTTTAGCAAAGGCATTTTTCCTAACAGTCCCAGCTCCCTCATCCACTCCTCATAAGACGTGCTCCAAACCCCTCACCAGTTTTATAGCCCTTCTTTGCACGCACTCCAGTAGCTCAATGTCCTTCTTGTAGTGAGGGACCCAGAACTGAACATGGCATTATAAGTATAGTCTCACCCTGAGTACAAGGTGACAATCACTTCTCTAGTCCTGCTGGCCACTCTTCTTCTGATGTAAGCCAGGATGCTATTAGCCTTCTTGTCCAGATGTGCACACTACTGGCTCATATTCAGTCACCAGTCAACCAACACCTTCAGGTCCTTTTCTGCCTGGCAGTTTTCCAGACCTTCGTCCTCAAGTCTGTATCATTGCATGGGGTTGTTGTGGCCTAACTGCAGGGCCATGAAAGGCTTTTCTTTTTTTGTGCTCTCTTTTCAAATGTTCCTTGATCCTGTGGTGTTTAGTTTTAGGTGAAAGACGTAAAAGGTGGGAAAGATGGAAGTGTTGTCCTCTATTAAGCTTGCAAATATTTTATCATTTTGCTAGTGCTTTCTCTTCAGTAGAGAATGAACCATCTTTCCCCCTGTATGAAGGAATATGTACAGCTGTATCTCTAAAAGAAAGGGTTTTGGTCTTGCCTTCCAAAACGAGATTTGGGACATATGTCTGTAGAGGAACAAGCCTTGAAGAGGAAGAAATTTAAGTGACATATCTTTTGGGGGTGTGTGTGTTTGCCATGCACTAGCTCATTGACTGGTTGTTAAATATATGTCTAGCCCATATACTGGTGTCTAGCTCTTTATACACAGTAGACAAGCCAACCAATTTCTCTTAGTATTTCATTGAGGGACTAGGAAAATAAATAAATAAATAAATAAATGCATACATACATACATACATACATACATACATAGTTATTTGGACTTTTTTTCCATGCCTAAAATGGATCTCGACTTATGCATGCTGCAGGAAACATAAAAACAATAAAGTTAATGTAAAAATGTACTTCTCTTCTTCTGTCTTATTTTTCCCTTTTAATAATGTTCCTTCTACACCTGCTTTGTAGAGTTCATTTTCTTTTTACTTCTGATTTCATGTTCTACTTGTACTGTACTTGTAGAACTAGCAGTATGACTTCAACCAGTCCTATAACTGAATGTCTTTCATGTAACCTAAGCTGACTGTTTTTAACTAGGCAGGAAAAAATATCAATATTATTCACTCTTTGAGATGATTTGTCAGTTACCAATGGAATCACAACCACAGAAGACTGTAAGTGAAATAATTTCTTCATTGGATAATGGTAAGTTCCTAGAAGGTATTACTCCTGCTGGTAATGCTAATAGGGTGCAGACAAAAGGAAATGAAAAATAGCTGTTGCTGTACACATTATAGCTCTAGGCACTACTACTTTTCCTTCTATATGTAATTTGTAGTTTACCTTCCAATTCACTATTTCCAGAACAGTCACTGATTTTGTCCAGTTTTTTGATCTATTTAACAGCAATATATTGTCTAAGATTGATGCCATTTTTACTATGTTACTATTCTATCTAATTGCAGTTGGTCTACTTCTCCTCACATTTAGTAGTCAGACAGGATTATTCTCTCCTTTGTAGTCTTTCCTTTGAGAAAATTAATGAATTTCATGTCTTTCAAAACTTTTCAAATGTCTTTGACATTTCCCTTTCAGCATTTGACCTTGAAGGAGTAAATCGGGGAGGTTTTTTAATTTTACTGAACAAACCAGACTTTTTCACATTGCAAAGATGGGTATAGCAAGCTGGTGTTTGGTTTAATCCTTTTTTTAATAAGCAACCAAAAAGACTGGGAAGACTGTCTTCTGACACAGCCTAAACAGTCAAGGAAAAACAAGAATGTGTCAAAGCTACAGTGAAAAAGCCCAGAGAAGGCAGATGATGACTAATCAAAGCAAAAACTGACCTCAACACAGGTCTCCAGTGAAGCTTTTCATCAGGAAAATGAAGTTGAGTGAATCATACATTTAAATGGCTGCTCACAATCATCTTGGCAAACATGTACTGAGTTTTTTGAAGATAGAATGGCAAAGGAGACTTTGGTGGAGTTTGCTGATGTTTAAAAAGATAGTCTGCTGCACTTAAGGGCATTGCGAGAAATGCTAGGAAAGGATTTGTTTGGAGTTGCAATGGCAACTAGTATCATTTACTAGTTGGGGGCAAAAAGTGATTTCTCAGAGGTGTAAAACAAGTTCATAGGAAGAGAAGAAAGATTTTTGAAAGTAAAATCAAAACACAGTATAAGACATATTAAAAAGGGGGAAGCTATTGGAAAGGTATGAAGGTTCTTGCAATTAATCTGATCAAAATGACAAGGCAGGAAAGTGATCCTTGATGCAGAAGTCAAGATGAAGGTGATCAAGTGAAGAGCATGCTTTCTAAGACCAAAAAGAATACAATTATTGAATACTAAGATCATTTGCATTGGTTTAGTGTATACTTCTCTTACTGTGTAAGCAGAAGCTGTTAGCTGATTTGAAAATTTGCTTTTATAAGGGTGCAAAGTGAGAGTTAGAAGTCAACAGCAAAAAAAACCCACAAATCCCTTGCTTCTGTGCTCAGCTTCATTCTGCTTGCATAACAGACACAGCTTTCTTTGCCTGTCACTGCACACGCCTCCACACACTGATGCCTTAATACAAGTGCATTAAACTCCCAGAGCTGATGTACTGTAAAGTTATCTTTTGTTACTCACATATCTACCCACTTCTCAGCTCTCTGCCTTCTTGGGTGGCATGGAAAAATAAGTCATTCTTTCAGGAATTAGGCTCATTCAGTCCTCAGTTTTCATTGGTTGCTATTATTCACTTATGCTCTAAAAATATACTAGCCTTTTTTCCACAAGGGTAGTTTGGTTTATGATTATGCATGAGTTTGTACATACCCACATATGCTGAGCTAAAAAAGTTAACTCACTAGTTGTCATTTCCTAACTGAAGTATGGCACATACTGCTAGAGTTGCAACATTAGAAAATAGAATACCTCTTAAATAAATCTGTGTACATAAAGAGAGGAAAAAAATAGAGACAAAGAAGCAGATGGGCAGTAGCTCTCTCATTCTATTAGCTTACTCAATACTTCTGATTTATTTCTGTAACAAAAATATTTAAAATATCTAACACTTTTTCTTAATTTCAGACAGGACAGAGAGGTCTATTGCTCTGTCTGTGACTGCAGAGATGTATAACATGTTTCTTGGTAAGGTGGAAGGCTTTTCTTCAGTCTGTTTCCTGACTCACTGGGAGCAAAGTCAATGCATAACCTTCAGAATAATACTAGATTTGAAACTGCAAAAAAACCCCAAAGAAAACCCAAAAACAAATAATAAAACCCCCCACCTGTCTTAAAGATTCCATCCCAAAATGGTGAATCTGGAGAGGAAGGGGAAAAATGCTCTCAGCAGCCTTATGCATGCGATGGAATCTAGTTGAAATTTATGAAATTGACATTCAGTTCTGGAAGAATTTGTTGTTTTTTCTCAATTCTTATGACAGTAGATGCTAGTCAGGCTTTGGAATTAGTCCATATCAATCAATATTTACTTACACAGCTGTTTATAGGAAAAGAATTCAGGTAGTTCTGTTCTAGAAAACTTGGGTTGGGCAGTATAATGTCCACCTGAACTTTCAAGGACTAAATCAATGTCCCAAACATTTGCTTAGTTCCACAACACATCTCTCTTCTTCTTCTTTCCCCTTCCAAGCAGAAATTTCATCTCAAATGTGAGAATCCATCACAACTCCCACTTCATCAGTATTAACATTTTTCCACAAAAGCAGCTTTGTGTTCATTAAATTGCATTTTCTTATAAAAAGAAACAAAAAAGTCATTGTGAAAGAAAATCAACAAGTCTCTATGTAGAGTATTTCTAAAGGGACTGAGAAATTAGGAAGTGTAGTTGTAAGGCAGATCTCACTTTTGAAACAACAGCTATTTATATGATTTTTGCATACATAAAATTCACAACACTAATTCTTCAGTACTTTTGATGCATAGTAACAAATTATATATTTCATATACTAGGGGCGTCACTAGAAATGTAAGGTAATGCATGCACTATGGAACAAAATATGTCATACTACGATGTCTTTTACTGTCGCCTTTCTATACCATATTAAAAAATTATATATCACTAAATCGTTAGTAAAAGTAGTTTAGTGAATCAGGCCTTCCATGCTTATGCACATGGAAAACAGGGCCTAGATTTAGGGATTAGTTTTGTAACAAGACTTAGGAGTACTAATACATATAATTGCAGTTTCCCATTGCTATCTCCATATCAGTTATCAAGATCACTGACTGACTCCTATCTGTACTGAAAAACACATTATGTCCAATGATTATATCCAATTTTATAATTACCCAAACACTGAAAAAATGTGCTTTTGGTGTGATATGGCATGTACAGCAGAACTCCAGCAGGATGGTGCTTTCCTGCTTTCCTCACCTGCAACGCTTAAGCCAGTAGGTGTTCTCAGAGATTGTCCAAAAAAATCAGTTCCTGCTACAGGAACTCTTTATGTTTCCACCCTCAGGCCAGTGCTCTTTACCCATTCTTTCATTCACTTCCTTTGACATTTTTTTCATTGTATTCTTTTCTGGAAAACGAAGTAGATTCAAGGGAAGACTGCAAAAGCGTATTCCCACATGCAAGGCTTGTCAGTAACCTGGTGATTAGCACAGTTTATGGTAAGTGATTTA
The DNA here is from genome assembly GCA_013389865.1 of Piaya cayana. Classification (NCBI taxonomy): domain Eukaryota; kingdom Metazoa; phylum Chordata; class Aves; order Cuculiformes; family Coccyzidae; genus Piaya; species Piaya cayana. The sequence goes on from WAAB01002659.1 coordinate 88,714, forward strand.
AGTGAGCAAACGTTCAGTAAAAGAATGGAAAAACATCCAGGCATCCCACTGGTATTAAGGATGATGAGAAAAGGTGGAAACAAGTATCACATACTTTTCCAGCCATGTTTTTCAACAAACATGACAGCTGCTATGCTGTTTTCTGAGAGCTATGCCCTTGTCGTGGTATGTTTTACATTCTCTGAGTATACCTACAGGATTCAATCCCTAGGGGAAATCTCATGTAGGAAGTGCAATCTTATTGATTCTCATGATGCTTGTGTGTGAGGCAGCAGTCTGTTTCAGCTGGGCATTTGATTCTCTAGGCTCAGATATTTCTGAGATATTATCTTTACGTATCATGCAAAAAGAGAACAGTAGAAGCTTTACAGATTAAAGCAAAAATCATAACTTCCATTTCTGAGTATATCAATCCAGACAGACAAAAGTGCCTTGAGAAGTTAAATGCAAAAACTAAGAATACGGATTTAATACAACTAATGACTGCGTGACAGAAGGTAGACGAGAGCTTGCTTGAAAGGCAAAATAACCGTGGAACTGTGTAGGGGGTGTTTGTTTAAAGCACTACTCTGTGCTGACTCCTCCGGGTTAACATGAAAGAAGCAAATTAAGGAACTGTAATAGCCTCTGGGAGTGTACAGGAAAGTACACCTCCAGAAGGTGCAGGAGGAAAGGGAAAGGATAGAACGGAGACTTATGTTTTTCTTGTCTCCATTTCTCCCCTTTCTTTCTTGGATCACTGTAACACAGCTGTGCAGGACCACCCCTATTTGTATCATGGCTGTCGTCATGCAATAGCATTTTCTGAAGGAGAAATATATCTCTGAGTCATTTTTGAAGCTACAGAAATTTTGGTAATCTGTGTTTAAATGATACAACATGCGGAAAATTATCTGTAGTGTCTTCTTTACCCAACATATACCTGGTTTGTAAATGGAAACCACAGACTGCTTGTATGTATTGGAAAACTGTAACATAAATTCTTCCTCAGAACTCATCATTTGTTTTCACCTTCTCTTTAAAATATAAGTCTTCCAGCAAATCTTGTCCTTTATATCCATTTCTCAGAGTTTAACAACCCATATAAAAAGCTAGGAATTGAGGTTTCCTATTAGAAAAAAGAAAAAAAAAAAAGTGCTGGGAGAGACCAGTTTATAGCTAAAACTTTGTTTATGTTGTGAGTTGCTGGTTTCACCAAGAATTTGTCATTAGGAAACACTATGAAACTTTAGAAATCTCATTCTAGAGTCAAGCAATCAGCCAAAAATGTAAAATACTATCCCCTTGACAATGGCCAGTTCACTACAGAGCTTTCTAAACTGTAAATCAAGACATCGTCTCCTGGTTTGGTAATTGTCATACACATCCACATATTTCACTGAAAATGAATAGAGATACTTCCCTAGCTGTATCGTGTTCTACTTCCTCCATGGTCAACTGAAGAAGCAGGTGGGCGATTTAGCAGCTCTCAGATCATCAGTATAAATCTTTCTCCTGTTTTGCTCATATAAAGTATCAAGAGTTTATATTTCACTGCTGGCAAAACAAAGCAGAACTGCTGCTAAACAACATAGCATTCCTAGAGAATCTTAATCAATTTTCTTACTTCTCAGCACAAAATGTCAGAAGCACTTGTATGAAATGTTACTGCATAAGCTAATCTAAAAGAAGTGATGCAGGAGAAAAAGGGAAATTGTTTAGGGAGCACTGTGTACTGGCCAGATGTTTTCTTTGAGGAACAGGTATTTCAAACACACAATATAACCATAATATTAAGTGTTTCAATGACTGTACATTTTTAGTTTATCATTTGAATTGGAATATTAAAAATATAGGAAACAAAATCTATCAACAAACAGCATTTCACACAAGAATAGGAAGGCTAAAACTGAATGATGATAACTGAAATGCTTGATTTTTTTCTTCAACTGAAGTCACATGGGCCAAATTAGTAAGAAATAACAAGTTGTCATTTTTCTGTATATCATGCATTTCTAATGCATCATTTCAACAAGTTTCTTCATTATACATGGAGTAAAATGTCTCTTTATACAAATGGATGTCATTGTATTCTATTTTATTTCTGGCAGATTTGTACTGTACCACAATAAAGTCAATAAATGCAAAAATAAAATAATGCCTCACAATCTGTGTCTTAAAAAAAAAGTTATAGTATATTTACTGCCTAGATCTTGCTTTTTGGAATTTCTCTGAAATATCTGACCATTATATAGGCATATTATATAGTAATATATTATTGGTTTTATTATATGTGTATATATTATATATTAATTACACATTACATATTCGATGATCCCATGGGTCTCTTCCAACATGGTGATTCTATGAATCTATGATATTATACATTAATTATATATTATACATCGGATACATGCTTCTGTCTTTTTATATATGTAAAAAGGCAGAAACACTTTTTCTTTTTGACTTCCAGCCATATTTTCAAGATTCAAGAAACTGTTCTATTGCTGATCAAAGTATTGTCTGTCTGCTCAGCAGATAAACCTCATTCATTAAGAAAAATGTATATTACTTAAGGAAATAATTAGAAAAATGCTACTGAATAAACTCTTTTAATAAGGCTATTATAACTGCTTTAAAGATTGCAGCAAGATATGTATGAAAAACACATGTATTAGCAGTGAAAAATGCTCATTTTCTGCATCTTCGTGCACAAAATTTTGTCTTACAATTCTAAAAGAAAATAGCTTGTCTTTACTAAAAAAATCTTGATTGAAATGTATGTTCATACATCGTCAAATCCAACCATACCTGTCCACTACTAACTTGTATCTCTAAGCACTTCATCTACCCATCTTTGAAATACCTTCAACCGATTCCCTGGGCAGCCTGTTACGGTGCCTGATAACCATTTCAGTGAAGAATATTTTCCTACTGCCAAATCTGAACCTTCCCTAGTACAACTTGAGGTTATTTCCTCTCATCCTTTCACATTTACTTGGGAGAAGAGACCAACACCCACCTTGCTACAATCTCCTTTCAGGTAAGTTGTAAAGAGTGATAAAACCTCCCTTCAGCCTCTTTTATTCCAGACTAAACAACCCCAGTTCCCTCAGTCATTCCTCGTAAGGTTTGTGTTCCCAAACTTTCACCAGTTTTGTTGCCCTTATCTGGACATGCTCCAGTGCTTCAATGACCTTCTTGTAGTGAGGGGCACAAAACTGAACACGGCATTCAAGTGTGATAGTGTGAAGGTGGCAGAATGCTGGTGGTAGGCTTTAATTCAGAATCTCCAAGATGGGATCGAGAGACAATGATGAAATGCCGTACATACAAAATCTCTTTATTGCAAATATGGGCAGTAGATGAAAGGTGAGATGAAAGCAATAGCAATGGGAGAGAGAGGAAGAAAGATGGAAAGTTAAGCAAGAGGTTGGGATAGGGTGGTAAGAACAGTCACCATCCTGGGTCCATGGCACCTTCAAAGGTTGGTGTCTCAGGGGTCTGGTGAAGAGTTGGTGGTGGGGAGAGGGGCCTGCATGGGCTTTTTTAGTCCTTTTATATCTCCCCCAGTCCAACTTATCACATAGTACACGTCCTGCACATTTTTGACCACCTGTACTTGCACATCACTACCCAGTGTCTCCAGTAGTCGCATGCCCTCATCCTCCCGCAGAGAACTATTTTGCTGGCTTTGTAGTTTTCGTAGCTTCATGTGTATCAACTTGGCAACAGCTTTCACGTATCACAAATCAGCAGTCTTTGAAGAAATGATGTTTTAATTTGACTTCTCACAGATAGCACTCAAGATGACCTACTCCATGACCTTCCCCAGTGCTGAGGTCAGACTGACATGCATGTATTTTCCTGGATCTTCCCTCAGGCCCATCTTGTAAATGGACATATAATTTCCCAACATTGACTTCCTTGGAATTTTATTTCCTGCCAACATCAGACCTCATAGAATATATAACTTTATAGACTAACTGGCTAAGAAAATTAAATTTGCTTTAAGTTGGAACACTGTGAATTCAGCCACTTTTCCTTTTCAGATTCAGGAAGTGACTTCATTGCTTATATGCATTGTTTCAACTCAGAGGCATTAATGTTTACTCTTTTTATAATCCAAAATGGCCATTTTGTGCATTATTTTATAAAATGCTTTATTAAATGGCTACTGTATTTTTGTTTTATTTTAAGTGTCTTGGGACATGTGAAGTTTATTTTTAGTAAAAAAAAAAAGCTGTATCTTATGCCCTTATTATATTTTGATAAAATGGAAATATACCCCTTAGAGAAGGAAGTACTCATGCTGCAAGATACTTTCTCTTAAGTAATGTTTTTTCTAGTGTTCAGTGAATTATTGCATCTCTTAACAGAGAAAGAGGATTTGTGTAATGTCATATCCCTTTTAGCTTAGAAGATTTTATGCCTTGTATACTACATAGGAAGGAACTATCAATTGAATATAAGCAGTGCTGATATAAGAACTGAAATGGTAAATTGTAGTCTTAATTGGAGAAACTATATAGAACATGTTTAATTTTCACCTAAACAGAATTTCTGTTCCTGGGGTGAGAGAATTAGGTAAATTTACTGGAGAGGACAATTACTATAAATATTAAAACCTCTTCAGCAACATGACCTAGTATAGCAGATGGTTGACAAGTTCACATTACGTGCAAAAGAGGTAGCAAGTAAAACATTTAAAATTAAATGTAATCTTAATTTGTTCAGATTTATGATCAATATAACAATTTTAGTTATCTAAAGTATCATTTTTCTCTTATGATGCACTTCAAAGTTTATCCATAATAAGTTTCAATAACTATCATGAATAAGAATTAATCAGCATTTTAACATCAGGTTGTTATAAATTTGTTTGTATTTTTACTGAGTGTTAAAACTGATTACAAATACATTTTGTATCTAAGATGGCTACTGAGGAAATGGTCTCATCTTTCGGGGCAGTTATTTAATTAACTGGAATCATAGTGCTAATTGCCATAACTTTTGAGTCATACTTTCTTTCAAACTGGGAGATTTCCATCATCTTAAAGAGAAATAAACTCCCTTTGGGAATTAAGCTGTCTTTGATTTAATATAAATGTGTTTACAAAGGAAATAAAAGACAATTTCTAGCCTCTACTGAGCTATAATGTCATATAACATTTTGCATGCCATGTTGTGAAATATACATGTAAGTATGGATCATGCTACTTTCTATGAAATATGAGAAGAAATCTTTAAATCAAAATGGTAACTGATATAAACAGTAGCACATAATTCTAAAAGTTTTTTGTCAAAAGGGTGGGAGACAACTGAGATTATCTTTTGTAAAACTATAAAAAAGCCCACATTTTTTCTCTTATTCTTGTGAAAATTCAGGCAGGTTTTACTATGGATAATTCAGAGAAAAGTAATATTTGGGGAATATGTTACCACAAGCTGTAAATAGTATTGTTAAAGCAAAGATTTTTCCCTTATATTTCAAGTAAAAAAGATTTCATTTTAAAACATCCATATGAATCATTATATTACAAAGAAAATCTTATTTTTACAGCACTGCAGAGCATCCATTTGTTTTGCATTAAGGGATTCTTTCATTTTTGAGATGTATTTTGGTTATTGCAACATCACATTTTCTCTTAATGGTGAAAAAATTACAAATACTTAAAATTTCAACAATAGCATAAACCTCTCAAGTGGTGCACTTAGAAACATTTTGTATGAAAATTTAGATAACTAGTAATAACATCTTAATATCAGTGCTATGCAAACAATAAAACATTTTATAATCCAATATGTAGGCCAGTGGCTGCATTACAACTGGCTTTATACAATGAGTATAAAGAAGTCATTTTAGTATAAAGAGTTTATCTTAATTATGTAGTTAATTCTATAGTTCCATCCCCAAAAGTAAAGGGGAAAAAAACCAACAAACCCAATCCAAGAGAACAAGCTAAACAAATATGCAGAATGACATATCAGAAGGCTTTATAATAATGTCTCACAGTATATCTGGACCCTTCCTTTCAGATCAGTTACCGCTTGCTCACATGTGAATGGCAGTATTTCACTCAATGTTGCTCTGCACTAGTCTTCTCTTCAAAGCTGGGAATGAGCAAGTGGGCCTGGTTAATCTCAAGTATTTATTAATTAGGAGCACTGTTTGTTTAAAACATACTATGGACAACCACATGTATTTCAGACATTAGACATCTTAAAACATCGTTAGTACTGATGAGGAGGTGCAAAAAGAGTGTTTAGGTACTTTCATCACAGACTAATCTTTGACTCATACCCCATTTACTGGATTTTCCCTACCAGAGGTAAGATGACCAGAAGACTAGGAAATCTACCATACAAAGTAACGCTGAGAGAACTAGGGTTATTCAGTTTTGAGAGGAGGAGGCTTAGGGTTGACCTTATTACCATATAGCAGTACAGAAAGGGTGATTACCAAGAGGATGGAGACACTTTTTTACAAGGAGTCACATGAAAAAGACAAGAGCTAATGGGTATAAATTGTTCCTGGGGAGATCCCAACTGGATTCCACAAGGACATTTTTTACCGTAAGAATAGATGAACATTGGAACACTCTCTTCAGGGAAGTGGCAGACATTTTAAGGCTCAGCTTGCTATGGTGCTAGGTGATCTCATTTAAACTATACATTACCTAGATAGGTTGCACCAGATGAACCTTGAAGTTCCTTCCAACCTGGCTTTTTATGATTCTATGATTTCCTATATATATATTTCTTTTATAGCTTGCACCTTTCAAAATTAATCTGAAACAATTTCTTAATGGGCCTCAGGAACTATGTATTAAATGAGTACTTATGTTTTGGGGTTTTTTTGTCTCCATTTTGTTTGTCTGTTTTGTTGAATTAAGTGAGGAGAGAGTTGCATTGGTGATTTTCTGGACTAAGACAGTGGCATTTTATGCAAAATCAATGCCCTTGCCTCTAATAACTTTAATACTGTACACACCAACAGAATCTCAAAGGCTCGATGGCAGTAATATCCAAAGATATTCCAAATCTTTCTAAAAATTTGATTAAAAATCATACCTAAGTTATACAGCAATGTAAAAGTATCTATACAGTAGAAAAGCACATAAATTTCATAATTCACCACAAGGTCAACATTTTCAAAATTAAAATACTCTGATGTTCAACATTAGTATCTTACAGATTCAGCATTAGCTTTGTTAGCACTAAAATCCTGATTAATATTTCACTTTCCAACAGCGAAACAACCATCTTGCCTACAGCATTCATTGGTGAGAAAAAAATTATTGAAGTACAGCTAAAGAAATGGGATTTCATTTCTTGATATAATAAATTCAATGGAAATTTGAAATTCTTCTATGATTAGAAATTTAGGACAATAATTTTATACAGTGTTAAATAATAAATCTTTAAGTTACATTATGCTGGCAAGAAGTCATAAATTAATCTTGGTAAACAGAGAGGAATTGTTGAACTTAATTGCATTTTAAAGCTATTTTTCTTTCAATAATTGCTTGTTACAAGTATACACTTCTAAATGACTTCTTTTAATTAACTGGTCTAAATACTTTATTTGATTACAGCAGTCTTGATAATATTGCTCACTAGCCCACCTATACATTGCCTAGTTTATTTGTTATAAACCAAAGAGAATTCTTCAGCCATTAAAAAAAAGTGCTTTTGCCCAAGAATAATTTGCCCTAAATTGTCTAAGGCACAAGGAGACAAGATACATTGATTTCAAAGAATAATATTCTTTAAATTTAATTTACTTACAAAGGAGATACTTGACTCAATACATTATTGCCTTTAGAGATGATATATCCATGTTGATAAAGAAACATGAAGTTAGGTTAAGAAATCAGCATTTATTACTTGTGTTTTCTATTGCTCTCATTTTTTCTTCTTTTATAGGAACTGATTACAGCTATTTTCCTTGTCTGCAATTAGATTGTTTCCAAAGACAGGAACATTAATCTAATGTGGATAAAATAGAAAGTCATCCTTTGTGTTACTAAAGGACACTACTGCTAAGATTTGCCCTGTCTTTCCTGATTTTTAGGACTACACATGCTAGCAATGTCAGAGTAAATCCTTTAAAAAAAAAACCCTGCCTGTAATGAAATTGATATAGCCCTTACCTCTTTGCAACTACCATTCAATTGTCTCCAGCAGCACAAAACATGAATACCCCAGTATTTTGTTCAGATTTCAAAAAGCAATCCTTCAAACAGGTTCAGTGAATTTCATGTAACTTGCAGAAGGTAATATCACAATTAGAAAATACCACTATGTTAGCAGCTGCTGTAGACAGGGCATAAGGCAGAGTTTTATGAGTTCTTACTAGTTAACAGAATTGGCAAATACATGTCAAGTGATGGGGACAGGACAAGAGGGAATGGCCTCAAGCTCCTCCAGGGGAGATTCAGGATTGACATCAGGAAAAACAAAAATTCACAGAAAGGGTTATTGGGCACTGGAACAGGCTACCCAGGGAGGTGCTTGATTCACCTTCCCTGGAGGTGTTTAAGGCATGGGTGGATGAGGTGCTGAGGGGGATGGTTTAGTGTTTGATAGGAATGGTTGGACTCAAAGATCCAGTGGGTCTCTTCCAACCTGGTTATTCTATGATACTATGATTTTACGTTCTGAGAAACTGGATTACACAGTGCTCTATTTCTACAACTCACACAATAGGATCCAATAGGAGAAGTTTTTTCACTGAGACTTTGATGTCTTGTGATGTAAAGTTTATTACTGTACTTTTGTTAACCTTTTGCTGATTAGGATATGTAAAATCTCTTGTGCTGTACAAATTTTGTGTCATGGTGGTGAATTAAATTAGTATTTCTAAGTATCGTTTACTTGCAATGCCACAGTAAAGGGCAAAGCTGGAACAATATTTTGATTTGTTTCATTAATTATGGCGAAGTATAGCTAATGTTGAACAAGAGTCTAGAACTTGGTCTCCTGAAATGAATTAAGTCCTCAACTCCTTTCCTTCTGTAAAACAGCAAGGTTTACTAATTCAGATACTGGAAAATTATCCTTGTAAAAGTGGGTTGTATTGGGTCTGGATCAATCCATCACATGGATCTTGTTCAAAATATTTGTGGTATATTTTTCTCTTTATTCATCTCAAATTTCTGCAGTGGTCAAACTGTACTTGTTATGCTGTAAAGTGTACATTAAAAAAAAAAAAAACAAACAAAATCAGAGACAGGAAATATCAGAATTTTCCCACAAAATTGTACTGATATTTCTTGTGCAACATAAACACCTGAAGAACTCTCCTGTGAAATACGTAACGGATGTCACAAAATCAGGGTCCAACTTGCATTAAGATTCTCCACTTGAGAATCTCATCTTTAAAGGTTATATCTATATGTCATCTTAAAAGAAAAGGCAATAAACTTGATACTAGCCTCAAAAATGAGAGGACAATAGCTTAAAATCATGAACTTACATATTTATCCTGACCAAGCAAATGGAATCTTTGTACTGTCACCTATAGAAAAAAAATGCAAAACATATCTGGCCAAAAAAAAAAGCAGGTAAAAATAAGAAAAGTTGCTCTTACATAAAGGTATGGTTTCAACTGTTTTTAACCTCTGTCTGAGCCAAATATAAGGAGAAACACTCCAGAAGAATCAACTCAGGACATAACTCGTACACAATAGTCTATTAACCACTGCTACCTATATCTATTTGTCACAACAGTATCATTGTGGTTTTTTGTCGTAATTACTCCAGGGCACTCTATACCAGCTCAACATGATTATTGGAAGACCTTGATATTTCTGCCTTTGAAATTAATTAAAAATTAATGACGAAATACCCATGGATTTAGAAAGACAAGTGGGCATTTCACTGTTAGTTGATGCAAGATCATAATTACTCGTTCCTTCAAATGGAATGGAATTCATAGAGCAGCAGTCCAAAGTGCTTGGTATTTTGTGGAATGACTGTTCTAAGAAGACATGCCTACTGCTCAGCTAGGGAGAACTCGCTGTTTTCAGTCTGTTCTGTCTTTAGATATGGAAACATAGAATGGTTTAGATTAGAAGGAACCTTTAAAGGTCATTAATCCAATCCTCCTGCAATGAGCACAGACATCTTCCACAAGATCAGTTTATTCAGAGCCCAGTTCAACCTGACCTTGATTATTACCAGGGATTGGGGCATCTACCACCATGCTGTGGTATCTATTCCAGTCTTCAAGCACCCTCATTGTAAAAACTGTCTTCCTTTTATCTAGTCTAAATCTTTTCGTTTAGCACCATTACTCCTTGTGCTATCACAACAACCCCTGTTTAAAAAGTTGCTACAGTCATTCTTTCAGTCTCCCTTTAAGCTCTGGTGGTGGCAATCAATACTTTATAATGGGATTCTACTGTATTTTAACTCAGCACAAACATAAGAAATTCACTGTGTGAAAAGTGAGTTTCAAAACCATATTTTATTTTTTAACATTAAATGAAGTTTATCATTGCTTGAAGTATTTGTGTGATCTCCACTGACAATGAATTAAAAACAAGCACATTAAAGTTGCTAGTGAGCAGGAGATAGTGAAACATTTTCACAAAGCACTGTTTAAAGACTTGAAGAAAATGGCCAAGAGTAAATACACCTAAGGTAGGAAAAAAGAAAACCTAAATTAAATACATAAAATTCACTTAGTTTTATGGTAGAGATTAAAAAATGATACCAGCAATATATCATTTTTAGAAAACATTAGGAGCAGAAGTGTAACTAGAAAATACAGTTAATAATGGACAATATCAGCAATACTTTCAGAGTAACAATTGTTGAATTGGTTGTTTTAAATTTCATTTTGAAAAAAATAATTTAGAAATTAGTCACTCAACTCTTACACCACTTCTCTTAATCATCCCTTTGAAGTAATCTTTTCAATCTCGACTTACAAAAAGGTTTATCAGATTTCTAATAATCCGTTCAGAAACTTTTTATTTTTGAAGCAGAGAGACTTGAAATTAATTCAAGATCATGTCTGTATACCATAAGTGCATTACAGCATTAAGTGTTGCATTCTTTGCTTTTTTTAAAGCACTCTGGTGTTCTCGTATACCTTGTTTTATGTTATTTCATCTTCATTCATCAAGAACTTTGTACTCACCTGAATGCAATGACTCCCTTGTCTGTTTGTTTGGAGGTTTTTTTCCCTTAGTAGCCATAAGCTATTTTTGTAATACAAAAATTTATACAAGTAGACCACATCATTCCTGCTGTTGGGTATTTTAATGCATATATAAAACCCAAACAAACTATTTTTCCAGTTAATATTTCAGTTACATTTGTCAGTGATTCCTCTAAGACTACACAAAATTCCTTCTAGTTTCACTTATCGAAAACCATATCACATTTTCTATTCATTACATTCTACATCTTGTAAAAAATATTGAATGACATAAAATATAAAATATTGGGTCATCTTAAAACATTCTTCTGCCATATTAAAAAAACAAAACAGAAAACTTTTTTATTACTTCTGTCTGTATTACAGTAGTTTCTTAGTTTTAAATATATGTTACCTCTTAAAAAAAAATTAAAAATACACTCCTGATCTCNACAATACAGAACACTGAAAACAGCCTTTAAAAAGTAAGAACCTGTTTCCATAATAGCTTTTCTTGAGGATATTTTCAGAGAGTTTTACATTCATATGAATTAATATTAATACCTTTGAATATGTCAATTAACTTTTCTGTTGATATAATCACACTATTTTTGTTTATTTGGGATACTATTTTGTTTTTAGATAGGAATATAGATTCATTACTATAAAAATGTTCTAGATCAATTTTGACCAATTTTATTTTACCAGTAAATAATTCTATGCCTCATTTGGTGATAAATAGCCCAAAGTTACTCAAGCACCAAGGATAGTAATTAATTGGAAATATTCATTATATTGCTATTTTCTTTAGATCTGAAAGAAGCCTTATTTTTATATAAAGTTTTGTAAAGTCAGGTTGGAAGGGTGGTATTTTTGCATGAACAAGATTTAGCTGTGTAAGCCCTACAGCACGTGGTATTGGTAACACACATCGGAGTGCAAAGAAGGAGTATTCATGGTATTGAATAAGAACTTTACAGTCTGCATTCATATTTACTCATTTGTTTAGGTGTTCCACCTTTTCCAAAACCATCTTAGTCACTTTGATATGGTCAAATAGACAATTACTGAACCAGACCAAGGACACAGTTTGCTAGCTACCAGTTAGCAACCAGATGCCACTGAAAGAAAACGCATCATCCAAAAATCTACAGAAAGATATTTTGAAAAAACGAACAATAACTATTTTCTCCTTATTTACTGTATTCACAGAAGGTTCTGAAAAGTGATTCTGTCTGAGCAATTGTCTGGTACAATCATGTGGCCAGAGGTGAGAATTAGGATCACTCCTTCTGGTGAATGTTAGCCACTAGCTTAGTTGTGACAACAGCACGATGAATTAATTCCAGTAGTGAATCATTTTGTGTTTCAGATTGATTTACTATCATTTTCATCTGGAAAAACTTTTTATGCAAAACAAGTGTTAAATGCTACCAAAATTAATCACACTTGAACGGTTACACTTACAATTAAATGGAATAAGCACCTATATAGGTTGCAAGGAAGCATAGATTTTATTTCAGTCACAAATGTATGTGAAAAATATGTATCTTGCATTCATGTGTGCAGATTGTCTTTACAAAACGTGTAACTCTTTCAAATATGCTGAAGTTCAGTTTTAATTAATATGAAAAGCTCTTTTAAAATAAAACTCTTTAAAAAACCCAAGCAGTTCTTAAGTATTTACTGCAGCATACTGTCATATTCAGGAGTCTTATCTTTTTCTGTTATTATCTGACTTTTAATATTGACCGTTGCTTCAGTACAGCCTCACTGCAATTATTATGGATGACAGCTATGTACAGATTGTTTAGACAGAAGGCATTGGACTAGACATGTCTATTGTTATTATATGTTGCCTTGGAAGATAGACATATATAAGTTGCTTTCTTACTGAAATTATGAAACATTGCACTAAATATTCCATTAACATTGTGACCTCATTTGTTGCATTTGGTTGCAGACTTTCTTGCTTCATATTTCCTCCAATATTTATATTCCATATCAGGAAAATGAAATGAAAATGAGCCAAAACAATAAAATAGTTGAGGAATGAAATTATATCAAGGAATAGCTAAATACTAAAGCCTTAGAAAAATTATGTTATATTCTTTTCTGGGGACATTTTCTTATTAAATGATTATTTGATTTCCTCTGAAACTGAATTTTTCTTCACTGAACTGCCTACTGACTTTGGCAACTCCCACTTGTGCGGCTATATATAACTGCTCAGGTCCCACATTTGCATTCAAAGCAAATTTAGGTTCATTTTTCTTTGATTATATCAGGATTAGTCTGGACACACAGTTGAGGTTATAACTCTCTAATGTATAGTTTTCCAAAGAATTTATTTGAATATATTTTCTTATTATATTCTTCATTTAATTTTATTTACATTATTTGAATACCTTGGTAAACAAAGATAACACAAAAATGACCTACAGTAGAAAATTAAAAGGAAATAGGGGAAAAAAAAATGAAATTAAGGAATACTTTCTTTCTTATTCATATCAGAAGTCTGCATGTCAGTGTGATAATCCATTCCAAATAATAAATTGTACAGGCAATGTAGCTGAATATCACTGATAAAAATTAAAAAGTATATTTTAAAAGAATGGAAAAAATTACAACACTGAATCGCAAATGTATTTCCCAAAATCCTGAATATTATTTTGATTACCTGCAGTTTGTAAATGTGAAAGGTGTCAAATAGATAACTTGTACATATTGTTAATTCATGTGGCATTATAGGTTAAAAATGGATTGGTCTGTAATAAAAAGTCTTAATTCTATACTGTGTTTACCTTCTCTTTTCTTCTGCAATGTTAGTCTTGCTTGTCAGTTCACGCAAAGACTGAGACATAGGATGTAGCTATGATAGAATCACAGAGTAGTTTTAGTTCATCTAGAACTCATCACAGAGTAGTTGAAGTTCATCTACTTCAACTTTCTTGCCATGGGCAGGGACATCCCACTAGATCAGGCTGCCCAAGGTCCCATCCAACCTGGACTTGAACACCTCCAGGGATGGGGCATCCACAACTTCCCTGGGCAACCTGTTCCAGTACCTCACCACTCTCATGGTGAAGAAATTCTTCCTTATATCTAGTCTAAATCTGCCCCTCTCCAGTTTATACCTATTCCCCCTTGTCCTATAATTTCAAGCCTTTGTAAACAATCCCTCCCCAGCTTTCTTGTAGGCCCTCTTCAGGTACTGGAAAGTCACTATAAGGTCTCCTTAGAGCCTTCTCTTCTCTAGGCTGAACAACCCCAATTCTCTCAGCCTGTCTTCAAATGGGAGGTGCTCTAGCCCTCTGATCACCTTTGTAGCCCACCTCTAGACCCACTCCAGCACTTTCATATCCTTCTTGTGTTGAGGATTCCAGAACTGGACACAGTACTCCAGATGAGGTCTCACAAGAGAGGAAGAGAGGGGCAGAAAGATCACATCCGTTGTTTTCCCTGTGTCCACTGCTATGGTTATCACATTATAGAAAGCCACTAGGTTGGTTATACAGGATTTGCCCCTGGTGAAGCCATGCTGATTGTTGTTAATCACCTCCCTGTCCTCCACGTGCTTTAGCATGGCTTCTAGGAAGATCTGTTCTGTAATCTTCCCAGGCACAGAGGGGAGGTTGATGGGTCAGTAGTTCCCAGGGTCATCTTTTCTGCCCTTTTTAAAAATGGGCACAATGTTACCCTTCTTCTGGTCACCAGGGACTTCTCCTGGTTGCCATGACTTTTCAAATATCAATGAGAGTGGTTTGACAACCACATCATCCAGTTCCCTCTGGACTTTGGGATGCATCTCATCAGGTCCCATAGACTTATAAATGTTCAGATTCCTCAGACGGTCACAAACCTGATCCTCCTCTGCAGTCGTCATAAAGATGACAGATATGGCGATGCAGGGGAACGTACGTGCTTAAAAAACAAAAATCATGCAAATACACATGAATTTGTATCTCTTATTAGATGTACAGAAAGACAGAAACCTGTTATGTCCAAGCACAAAGTTCAAGCTATAGTGATGTTTGATCCTGACATATAACCACTATTAGCCAATTCTGTGACAGACTTCTGCCACCTCTTTACAAAACAGGAACTGCTCTTGCTGTGATACAGCCATTTGCACAGGCATAACCATCAATTCCATGCAGTCATTTAGATCCGCAAGACAGAACTCTAGTGTCTAACAAATTTAAGAACACATTTAGCCCTTGTTTTCAGTAAGTCCCCAAGCAACATGATGTTATTTTCAATATATTTTCAAACACTGGTTTGTTGATTTTCATGTTCCATATAGCATAGAATAAGGGATATTTCTCAAAAGAGGCTTGTCTCTCTAGTAGTTTAGCTGTTTTCTGTCATAACAACGCTGAAGTACAAGTCTGGGAAAGCTGGGTATGACACACTTATCTCCCCTAGCATTGCACGAAAAACATTCAAGGTTCTTACATATCCATCTGTGATTGATTCCAGACCAGATGCCCTGATTCTTCTTGGTTAAACTGCTATAGTTTTTTTCCCACATGAAGTCACTCAGGAGTTCATTACTTGAATTGAATGACAGCAGTAGTGGTGACTGGATAAAATTTTAGTATAACAAATGAATTGCAAAATGCATTTCCACTTCCCTAATATTGTCTAAAGGCACAGATGCATCTGAGAACAGAATTAAACTCCAAAAAAAAAAAAAGAACTGGAGAAGAGATGGAGTTAATCCTCAGTTATCTTCTTATAATAATTGCTAGGGGAAATTATTTTCCAGAACTTCCATATGAAAAAAGTGTGGAAACAAAACTATAAATATCTGAACTCTTACAGATTATAGCATTGTATGGCATATATATTGTACCTAGCAGCAATTGTTTTGAACTATGAATTAGTTTGTATGATAAAGCCAGTTAAGAGAGTATATTATCTCTATAGATAAGACGAAAAAAAAAAGCAGACCGTATTTACAGTATGGGTTGTAAGACTGTATAAAAACATTCTAACATAATCTTTTAATTCATAAACAATTGAATGGTGAGTAGAATTCATCCAGCAATTTTATCTTCATAAACAATTGCAGTAAAAGTGACAATGAAATATCATGTCCAGTGCTGCCTGCACAGATTTCAAAATGGACACTGAAAACATGGAATACATGGTACATAAAAGACAAGTGAAAAAAATGTCTTAGATATACTAGAAAGTTAAATCTCATTCATTTCTGTGGAAGAAAACAGTGATAGCAGTATTGAAAGACTGGTGATTGATCATAAGTACTTCTTGAGAGAAAATAATGGATAACAATGAGCTTATTACTTTAGTAAAGAGTCACACTGAGAAGCTGTGGTTGGATACAAGAACTCAGCTTATTTAAATACAGAATTAGGCACATACAATTGCTGAAATAGTTATCCATCAGAATAAGATACTATGCAAAATTACCGACTTTTCCTGACTTCCAATCAGAACTAAAAATCCTTCTGGAAAACTTGGTTTTGCTGTGTACAAGTTATTGACCCTAATATTGGGGTAACTACATAAAACCAGACAGTTTTATCATGCAGAATGTCTCACAAAATCAACTAGTAAATCTCTATAGCCTTAATTTTTATTAATCCAACCAAGAAAGAATGAAAATACCAAATAATATTAGATCAGGGAATACTTTGACTGACATCAAGAAAGCATTGCTGTCCAGATAATTTATTATTAAAATTGTTTCTTTGGCTAATTGCTTTCCCTATCACAGTAAAATAAGCAAAAGTCCAACTGCAAAGAAACAGCAGCCTTGAAGACAAAGAACATAGAGGTGATGCTTGAATTTCTCCTGTGTTTTTCAGTGGGGGGTGGGGGGGGAAGGGAATGTTGTGTGTGTGTGTGTGTGTGTGTTTGGGTTGTTATAAGGCGAGTTTTGTGTAGTCAGATTTCCTAAAGGAACAAAAATTTCTAAGGTGAGAATGAATATACCAAGTCACTGAAGGAAGTGAGGCAACTTAAAAGACGGTAAGGTTAGGTCCAGGCTGAAGATAGAAAGCAGCTATGGGCAAGTCTGGTGTACTCAGTAGGTATAAAATTGGTGGAAGCACTAGTTTAAGATTCTTTGTGTTTCATTTTTTTTTTTCACAGATGAACAGGAAAGAATTAGATACATGCTTGTTTACATGATTACGTTACATGTTTATGCTCTACCTTATATAGGTTTTAGCATCTATTGTCCTTGCATTAGGGACAATGTAAATAACTGAGTTAAGTGTTCTTAAGTACTTTGCTTAAGTAACATTGGGTGTGTACCATATATTTCTCTGATAAGCCTGCTTCAGTTGTGAATGCTGCAAAACAGTTAATGCCCTCACAATATGATAGCCATAATTATTGTCAGTGGCAATTAATAAAACCAACCAAGAAACACTGGAGCAGGGTAAAAGATTTGAGAAAATGTGGAAAATGTGACCGAGATGGAGAGGGTTTTTATATTAAGCAAAGACAGATAAAAGTATGATTTCATAAATATGTAAATATCAGAACAAAGAAGAGAAACAGAATAAGGAAGAAAATCAATAAACATTTAGAATGTCATGTAAAACAGTGTATTGTATACAATATATATATTATTTCTAACAGGAAATTAAGAAACAAAATTTAAAAGAGTATTACAATCTTTTTGAAATTACCTCAAAACCAAAATCGAGATTAAAAAATCACAGATAGATATTTTAATTAGTTTATAAAGGCATTTAAATAATTGTTTTCAATATCATTAGTAAAAGAAAATATACCACTTCATGCATTCTGGTAAAATTGTGTCACATTTTTGATTTTTTATGAATAGAACGTAACTGTCCCAAATAGTTCAGCTTAAAACAAAAAGTGAAATTGTTAAGTCACATTTTCTAGTTTAAATTTATCTTCATTTGATTTGGGCAAGGTGGAAATAAAAATTATTGCAAGAATAGAATTAAAACTAAAGCTACTCTCTCCCTAGCTCCACATTCTATTTGAAATCATATTCTGTAGTAACTTGCTCAAACAGGTCTAATCCAGCTCTATACAGTTGTTTCAGGCAGGTTATATATTTTTGCACAGAGTAATACAAATCATGTTCTTGTGAAATTTTGTGCCTTCCTCTTACTGGATTCTAACACTTTTTAAAGAATCTGAGATTGCTCATATTGTTTCTTTTAATAAAGGGACTATGATATCAAACTAAAAAAATATTCTTCTGTCCTATATAGAAAGTATGATTGTTACAATCTCCTCTGACAGCATGTTATCATAACTCTGCTAAAACCCTGTATAATTTACATTGAGTTTCTAGCATTAAACTCACTGTTGGCTTCATTTCTAATCTTAGATCTTTTGCCAGTCACTACCATATAAATTGATTGGTTAGATCTTCTTTTTATGGGAGGAGGACAGGAAGGTTAATGACACATGGAGTTTTATTCTTCTAGGTATTAGGTTAGGTACCAAGTCTGAATTCTGAAAGCTCATCAGCATATGCTTGAATCCAATCCTATGCAGAACATTAAGTGAATGTTTTAAAAGTGGTTCAGAACTGGGATGCTTTCAAATATCAATGTCTAGGACATTTATTGTGTGGGGAAGAGTGTTACGTACAAGGGGAAAACTTAGACATGTCATATTGACTCAAATATGGTATATCTGGAAAGAAGCCTCCCAATGCTCTGCAAGTAACAACAAAAAAGATAAAGATCTTCTAAAGAGTAAAGAAACCCCTTTCAGATATTTTTTACCATTGCTATCAGAAAGGTCCTATACTACTATTATGTGTATAAACAGATAAACAGGGGTTTTTAGTTGAATTAGATACCTTGAGTTATAATTGAACTCTTGTAGTTCAAAGACTAGCAACATCCATCATGATGGCCCTTCTCTTTTAACCTTTCTGTTCTGCCAAGAGTTAAAGTGAATGTCAGTAAGACTAATTAAGGCTAAAGTCAGAAACCCTCTCAGTGCTGAGGATACAAGCTACACCTCTGCTTATACTACTTCTCACAGATTAAAATACTAGTTCTCTGTGGTTACAGTTCCTGAGAGTGGACTATCAGAATACCCCAGTAGGGTGACACTGAAAGAATGGAATAATTTTTCAGAAGTTATTTACTATGATCATTTTACAAAGCAATAGATGCTATTACAGTTGTAAGACTGCAGATACAGAAGTTTATTTTGCAGTCAGAAGAAAAATACTTGTCAGTTTTTCTTCCAATAAATATTAGAAGACTACTCTATGTCATTCTATTAGGTGCTGCACTTTAACAGTATAGTGCATATAGCAGGAAGATATAGAGTTTTATAAGCGTATCTTATTTTAAACTTAATATTGCTTTAAGTAAGCCAAATGATTTACAATGTGTTTACAATCCAGTAAACATACTTGCAAACTGTATTTTTAAAGAATTACCAAGATTACCAAGATTACCAAGATTCATTAGCACTCTGAGCCATTTTAGACTTTAGGGGAAAGACACACAATCTGTAAAGATTTGAAAAAATTGATTTAAATGTCTGGAGTTCATCTATTTCACATAATCCTTGATCTTTATAAACAATTTTGCTAATACTAGCAGAGACACTTGTTTTTGACTTCTTAATTAATTGATAATCCCTTACCTTTTATGTTATATATCATCCAAAACTCTTCTCCATTTTAGATGCTAGCTGCCTGCCTTGTCTTCTATAATGTCTGGAAACATGGTGGTTCATAATTCCCCAGATGTTCTAGCAGCACCTTTGTTCTCATCATCGGCTGCATAGGAGGATTTCTGCTTTGATTTTCCTGCAATTTGCAAGACTTATAAGGAAGAAAATTTCTCATATGACTGTATGAACACTCAATTCAGAAGAAATCTGACATGTACCCTCAAGTTCACCCTGTTCAGGACATGATTCATTTACATACTATCTGATTTCAGTGCTATCTAACTTGATGGATGCGTAAGTGCTTTTCTGGTCAAAGACATTTGGCTGATCTGGCATAAAATGGGCCTGATATGCTGTCCATATTCAAAGTTCATGATCTATTATCTGTCATCATTAATTTCCTGAGGACTAGTTTTAGAACTAGGCCTTTTATGAAATGCTATTCTTAAAAATCATGCTGTCCTACTTAAGAAAATGAAGAATAACATTAATTTTGATAGTGTATAAGAACTGAAAGCCTGATTCCAGTTTTCAGTGTCTAAACTCATTGAATGCATTGGTGTAAATTCGTACAGCAGTATATTAGAAATATCTGTGAAGGAATCCTATTATTACTTAACACCCACATATCTTGTAAACTAATAATGGGATTTGTGTTGAGTCTTCTGTACACTGTTCAGAAAATTTACCCTACATCCTCCACTTTACGCTTTAAAAATTTAATCAAGCATCTGTCATTTCATATACTTTTCAAAACCCTCTAGTTTGCTGCAGAGTCCAGATAATGCTATGATTATTAGGAAGAACAGGTTGCACCCCAGATTAATTTGCCTCGGTATAAATAATCTCTCTGTTAATATCTGAAAATAAAATATATTCACTGTGTGCACACATATGTGTTTAAGGGTGTAGATGAAAGAAAGGAGAAGGGAAAGATATTAAAAAAGGAAAGGCTTTTCTGTAACTCCTTAGGGGTTTTTTTTCCCCCATGTGTATGTCTAAAATCAGAACCTGGATTAATATTTTTATCTAGGGACCCAGCCTGAAAATACTTGATTATGTGACTAAACATTATACAGATGAGTAATCTAAAAGGTGAGCTTCAATAGTCTAGGGGCCTTTCATGCCTGCCTTACAAAAATACTCTGCATCTTTGTACGTAGTAAGCATGTCTGGATTCACACGGCTGCACAGCCTCCCATTCCTGTCATGTTGCATGTAGCCATGATGGTTCTAGTCAAGAATCTTCTCCATGTAAATTGTTGGTGTTCTTAAAACAGGAGTGATGTAAGAAAGGGTTCCCACCTCTCTACACACTACTCAGAGAAGGTACGAAAATTATCTGCTGAAAACCATGATGATAATTTAGAAGTCAATGAGACTTAAGTAGAAGCAGCTGTATTACTATGGTGGGTGACATGATGCAGAGAAATGAACAAACACCTGCTACCCACCTCAGAGCATATTGTTAGACTTAATTAGTCAGTGTGGAAAAGCACTTTAAATACACTGAAAAAAGGCAAGTATTATTAATTTTTGTTATAGTTATCATAGTTGTCTCTTATTATTATTACATGATATGTGCTGTGTGAGAAAGCACAAGATTGCAACAATAAGTGCCATTGCTAGAAGATACAAAATATTAATTTATTTTTTAAATTCTCTAAATTATATTCATGTCTATACCATCAATTTGGCTAATGTCTCATTTTAGCCTTTGGTCCCACTTTTCTGATATCCCACCCTGCACGCCCTTAACACCTTCTGAAAAGAAACCTTACCAAGACCAAGATTATCTTATATTTTGCTCCATGCAGATAATACGTATAAGATCATTACAGGAAATGAATCCTACACTTTGGCACAGTCCTACAAAAGCAGCACTGCAATTGATTGTGATCACAGGCATCCATACTGCTCCCTGGGTAACAGATCTTACATTCTTCGTATTGTACTAAAAGCCACAACCTTACTGCAACCAGAAGACATTATTCCAGGTCACCTCATGCCCTGAAAAAGGGAGCAAAAAAAAATCTTACCAACATAGAGCAGATCCTTAAAGTCAGAACAGACCTGAAGACACTGAAGTCCATTTGTGTAGGGAAAGTGGAGGCCTCAGGAAACTTGCCGTTAGAAGGATCCAACCTCTGCTTCACATAAAGTGGCTGCAGTGGCTGGTGATGCAGGGTAGAACCATGTTGCCAACCATTTCAACTCAAACATTGAATGTCCCTGCAAACTAGTTTCTTAACAGTGATTGCCAGTTGGAGGTCTTGTGCAGCTATGCATATATGATGAGAGTTGGACTTTTGGGATTATCACAGGAAAGAACTTGTGGCAAATGTTCACCTTTTCTTACATCTGATTGAGGACAGACAGCAAGGAGGAAGAGAGGCTGGATAACCATTGTTTTTGAGGGCAGACAAAGTACAACAGGGAGCAAGCTAAAACAAGCAGGGCACAGGCTACACAAGGAAACCACAGCTTCTGTACTTGGCAGCCTCCCATTAACAGCTTACCTGACTCTACATCCAGGGATGAGGTCTGTATGATTTTCCTCATTTAAAAGGTGCATGAACAATATCACTCCCCCTAGGACCTAACATTATTTAAATGTCTATATTCCAGGGTTTTCGAGCAAGATTTCCTCCCATTTTGTAAAGTCTCCAGACCAGAGAAGGAAGCAACACATGCAATGATGTTGTCAGGATGATACCCTGTCCACTTGAGCAGCAGCAGGAAAAAAAAATAGAGACACAGCAGAGGGTAGCATGCAAATACAACACTCAATGAAACAGTTTTACAGATCTTGATAATAAAAACTGAGAGGAAGAAGAGAACATCCAATGCAGTGTGCTAAACACAACTTTCTAAAAATGCCACTAGGATGCCTTTTCTCTGCACAAGTCTATATTTTTACAAATCTATATTAACTACTGTTAATGAGCAGCAATATATATATATGCACTATATAGATATATGTGTGGTAGACTTTCCCACAATATCACAGGAAATGTTATGTCACTGTACCTAAATGGAGAAATCTTTAAAGCCTACTTTTCATTTTCTCCTCCAATGAATAAATAAGAATAGCAGATGCATCTAGGAAGTTCTCCAAATTACTGTTTTCAAAATGTGCTTTCCTAGCTTTCATTATACTCAAAGTATTCCCATATCTCAGATCACATAGAGTCATAAAATCATAGAATCACCAGGTTAGAAAAGACCTCCCAGATCATCAAGTCCAATCATTCCTATCTACCACCAAACCACATCCCTGAGCACCTTATCTACCTGTCTTTTAAATACTTCCAGGGCTGGTGACTCAACCACCTCCTTGGGCAGCCTCTGTTGGTATCCAATGACCCTTTCTTTGAAAATTTTTTTTATGATATCTAGTCTGAACCTCCCTGGTGCAAGAACACGAGAACTTGCTACAGGACACAAGAACTTGCACCAGCTCAAAAAATTTAGGCTAAACACATTAAATCTTCTAAAGTCTTTTTAAAACAACTTTTGTTGCCACACCCACTTTGTTCTTGGGTTTTTTTTAGTTCCACCTTTGTCAAATACCCATTTTTTAAATTCAGTTATGAATTTAGTACCTTTTGACCCTCACAGAAATACTTCCCTGGAATATGAATCAATGCAGATTGATTATTATTTAAAAGTATGATAAAACAAGTATTTCAAGATTTTTTTAGTTATCCTTTTAAACAAGTGACTAGTGAGATTTATTAGCCTGAGTAGCAGGCTTGTTAGCAGCCTAGTCCTTACTACCTGTGGTTAATCCTTGCTAACAGGCTTCACACACAACCTCAATTCACCTGGGCACTGTCATCATCAAAATGTCAATGTTTCAGGGTCTCATAGTACAATTTCCTCATACTGGATAAGATCTTGATGTTTTGCTCCTATCCAAAGATTGATATAAAATTACAAAAATTAACTTAGAAGTGAAACAATGGCATAATATTTAGGAGTGAAATGCACAAATTGACATTTCAGTGTTGGAATAAGATGAAAAAAGTATGTGTAAGTACATTACCATGATTATACAAAGTCATCATGTTCTTGGAACTGCTAATAATGGCACCAAGCATAACGTGTTTCAAATATGAGTCTTCAATTGTAAACACACAGGTGATTAATAGGTGTAGGAATTTCTTGTACTGCTCAGAGCTAATCTAACTGATATTTTATAACTGAAAATTAAATATGTCATTAAGTATATGTAGACTTGAAACAACGAGATACATATTTAATAAAATATCCAGGGAGTTTGAGGTATTTTGTCCTACTGTGGTGATATTAAGTGAACTTTCCCAACCTGAGACACCTAGACAGAGCCACCAAGAAAGGATCTGTGACTGAACTTGGTCAGATTAAAGTACATTTAGTCTACAATACTGACTCTGGAAATGACTAATAACAATGACTTGTCCAATAAAGTTTATTTGAATAGAGAATAAAATCAGGATAGAGTGAAGTTTCCTGAATCGACAGCCTCTCACCCCCACCTTCCTGAGGGACAGGGATTCCTCTCAGATAAAAGAGCATGTTCGCTGTGTGTGTGGATTTTTTAAAACATTTTATTCCATTATTTAATTTCATCATTTGTAAAGTGCATTTGACATACATAACCTTCCAAGGCAAAGAGTTCTGTAATTTAATCTTACATTATGCAGGAATATATTTTCATTCTGTTTTAATTAAATGAGAGAAATTGAAAGGAATTGTATTTTCTCAAGACTTGGATTCAGGTAAGAATGTCTATGCCCTGAGTGAAGTATATAATGGAACAGTTTGAAATTATGTACCAGAACTTGTTCAGATCATTGAATTACAAATATATCCTGACATATTACTCCTAGTTTCCGCTTGGGTTGTGATTCTGGTATCACCTTTCCATCAAAGTTAGCCCTGCCTATACTTATGCATATTCATTACAGTGATAGACATTTTTGGAATACAAAGTTATTTTTTGGCCCTACAACAGTGAATATTACTTAAGATATCCTTTTCTATCTATGTATGTACATAAACTATCTATCTGATTTTGGAAACAATTATATTATACTCTGAAATTACAATGGTTACTTATTAATTTAGCAAATGTTATAGCAGTGGGATGGGTTACAGTACAGTGACGAATTCTAAAGAGACTGAAGTTTGATAATGTATTAAAAAATAAACAGGTTGACAGTTTGGGCTGCTTGAGAAAAGTGCTCCCAAAAAAACAACATCTGAAACTGTTGTCATTTGAAGTACTTTCTGACAAGACAAAGTCACTATAGATGCCACTTTATGTAAAATATTTGCATACTTTTTTAAAAAAGTACAAGACTGGCATAAATTGGTTGTAGCAATATTACATATCCTCCTACACGAGCTCTGCAAATCAGAACTGCAAAGCTCTTCATCTTGAAATGAGGTTTTAATGGGGTAGCTTTTCACTAGTATTGGTGAAACAAGGTGAAGAAAAGTCACTGTGCATCCCAGCCCTCTTAACACTCTTCATTACACCGCCCCCCATATCAGCTACTTGCTAGTCAAAGCAAACAGCATCCTCCATCCCCAAGTCTTTTCTCATTGAGTTCTGCAGCTGCTTTTCCTTCCAGATGGAAATCTGTGAAAACCAAAAACCTTTTACTGTTCCTGCTGCAGATGTTCCTGCTTTGTCAGTCCTCCTTTCACCGAAAAGAACAGATTAAAACAACATTTCTGAGGAAACGCACCACCCCATATCTGGAGAGGGCCATGAAAGAGAAGCAAGTAACCTTCATCTTTAAACATTGATATCAATGTTTGATATATATCTTTGAGCTTGATAATACACATGCAGTAATTAACACATTTATTGTTACTTTCATTATTATAGAGTTTAACCAATCCTAAAGTATCACTACAATATCAGTTTGACTTTCACCCACCCATATTTATGTGCCCTCACAGATGCAATACTACTTATAACAGTATTATTGAGGCAAATGTAGGAAAAATTGGTGTTATTAAGCAGACCTGTCTACTTAAACATATTCCTTAAGCCTGTGTTTGATTTTGCATGACGGTATAGTCTAATTTCTTTTCCAAATTTGAATTCTCTAGAATTATATATTTTGTCTTTTAGGTACTGATGTCATGAACTGGAACTCTCAAAAATAACCCACAGTAAATGTGGACAAAGAAAAAAAACATTATGCAGTTATTCCTCTGGAATCTTCAGAGAAAATGGATTTTTTATATGAAATTAAACTGCAGATGACTCTAATTATTTCAGTTGCCTATTCTAATCCAGAAAAGGAAGTTTAAAGGAAGTTTGTAATCCAGTGAGGCAATAAAAACAATTCATATTCTGGATCCTGAGCCAAATAAATCACTAAAAATGAAAAACAATCAAAGCTGGCTACTCCTCAGAGTTCATGTTTATGATGAAGTAATAGGTGTTTCTGCTGTTATGAGGTTCACAGATACTAATGTCATCATATCTGTGAACACTTTTCAGATCCAAAGCCTTGGTGATTTAATCTCATCATACTTTTAATAAATTAAGATATTTTGAACTTTGCCACTTTTATAGTCATGTGACTTCGTTGTGTTTGAAAGTTAAAAAAAAGTCTTGATCATGAATATTTTAGAAAACTCTGTTAGAAGAAACATTAGAATTCTTGTTTTTTTCCCTATGTTTGGTTACTGTGATGCACCACAACTAGCAACGAAGGCTGTATCTACATTTACAACTCACTGCCTTGGAAGGCTGCTAAAATTTGTGACCATAATATAACAGCTGACATCCTTGGAGGTTGCTTTAGATTTGGGATTCTTTTAGTAGGTTAATTCAGGCTACCTGAAAAGAAATAGCCTAGGACTTTGATTTTTTTTTTTTTTTGCATATTTGACACGTGCTGTTGTTACCAATCCCAGAAAGTAAAGGCAGGCTTTGCCTGTGCCTATTTGACTCAGCTTTTTCATCTGCTTCACAGTTAACACATGCTACAAACATTTTCTTGTTGGCCTTTCCTGCTTGAAAAAGGTTATTAAAATGTATTTCCTGTTTATTCATTATTGATACCATCAGCCATATAGTAACCATGTTATGTTCTATTTTAGCATTCCCCAAGTCCTAATACTATCGTAAATGTCCTTGTGCCTTAAACTCATAATAAAGTCATGTTTTGGTATATGCTCCTTTGATGTACTGATACATCATTTTGCAGTGCTTCTCCAAATCTTTTTAAAGGATAATTTTTCCTTTAAGAAACTTTACAGAGATGTCACAAAGGCAGGAGAGGCAGGAGAAAAATCTGCAACAAACAGATTTCTAGAAAAATTATCCAAAAATAAAACTCATAGTAATAGATTATAGAGATTCTGGGTGCTGGGTTAAAAAACGAAACTTTTTCATCACCAGTTTTTAACATTTTGAGAATGAATCCCAGTGCATAGACAGACATAATTTGGTTTTATTATTATTATGATTTTTTTACTTTACAAACATACAAAAAAAAATTTCTCTTTCTATAATTTGGTCTCTTAGAAAATAGTCTTAAATTTAGATTGAAGGTGAGTGCTGCTGTGATTTGCAGTGGGAATTTTTGCAGGGGTTTGTCTTGTTTTGTTTATTTTTTAAAAAAGAAAAATATTGAAGCTGTCCATTTCCATTTGGTGACTAATCCATTTCTCTCTCCATAAATAGAATCTAACAACTTTGCTGTGATATGGGCCTCATTTTTAGAAGAAGAAAAGCCAAATAAATCATGTAAATAAATCAATTTCACTTCTTATTAAACTGATTTTTTTTTAGTTAAATATATTAAAATGTAATGTAAACAAAGACCTATGACAAATCTATCATCTGATATGGTTTATTATTCAGGTCAATGTACTGTACAGTAAACCATGTGAGAGAATTTGAGTAGTAGCTATTTTTACCTGCAGAAATTACAGGTACAGGGGTTAAAATAAACAAATTTCTGAGAGGAATTATTTCCTAATCCCATGCATTCATGAATAAATCTCAAAACAGAATAAACAGATTAATGTCTGTAATTGTTACTTAAACAGAACAACTGTTAGTCCTTATATATGAGAAGAATCTAAATTTCTATCCTTTCCTCCAAGAAACTGCATCCTAACCAGAGATCTATATTTTGTTATGCTGTTTCAGTTAAAAATAAAACTCTTGCAGATTCCAAACTACAAGCCAGGAAAATCTTATTTGAATGAGCAATGTTGAAATCAATAAAAATAAGTAAATAAAATGAGATAACATTATTAAAAGTATAAAATTAACATAGTAGGTATGCCCCTCTTAAAAATTACTATTAGACCTCAAGACCCTTCAAACCTTATTTAATTTGCATATCATTCATTGTCCATCTGTTGCATTTCCAATTTCTACTTTACCATCTGGTTTTCTGAATCTGTCACACAAATTTTTCTACACACAGGGCCTCTAAATCCTAATTGTTTGATTAAAATGTACTATAAAATAAATACATTTTAAATGTTCTGAAGACCCAGCTCACTGCTTAATACTAAACATGCACCCTGATTCACCCAGAGTACCTGATAAGGTAAAGGATGAGTACGGAGTTGACTCCTGTCAAGAATGAACAAAAGAAGGAGCTAAAGCAGAAGACTTAACCAGAAAAATTAAAAGAGGGACCTCAGAAAGGTGATGAAAAGAAAAGAGAAGTCCCCAAAGCAATTCAGCAGAATGGAGTCATTGATAAGAGTACACAACTAAGAGAAAATTTGATGTCCTGGAATGTATTATTCCATGTGATAGTGGGGATACAGTAGCAGCTGGTGCATGTTAAACAGCACTTTACTCTGTAATTGGTCCTAATGATTTTAACAGGATAGATTTCTATTCATTGGTGTCTCATGATCCATCCTTTGTAATGTATCCAATAATTTTGCCTCTTCACACACCCCAGGACTCTTAGACTGTTCAAGTTGTTCAACTCAGCTGTTTGGATTTTTGTCTCTAACTGTTGCATGCTTTTCCCAACAGGCACTCCAATTTGTTAAATTCAACAGCTGCTACAAATGGTTCTATTTTTGGCACATTGTCTCAATGGTTTCAATAGGTTCACTTGAGGAGCAGGTGGTTCAGAATCTATATTTCTGTAAAGTATGATTGTTCCAATTCAATATTGGGGAGGGTTCTTAAAATGATCCTAAGAGCAAGATTAACAAAACAAATGTGGTCAGATGCCATTTTCCATCTTAGAGAAGTAGGGTAGGGGGGGAAGTAGCCACAGCTGCATCCCCCTCATCCTCTCACAAAGGCAGGTCTGGACACTTGATTAGATAAGCGACTCTTCTGTTGACCCCACAGACAACCTGGTGCCACAGGACGAGGGGTTCCCAGATAAAATGTTTGAGGCAAACACAGACACAATCTGACTCCACAATGATACACATCTGATCTGATGTGACCTTTACGGGTGGGGTATAAGAGATTGTTCTGTATTGCATGTGTTCTGAAAAGATGGTCTGATTTTGCCTGTTGTATTTTCAAGCTCATCGAACAGATAATTTCTATCAATCTACTCATCCAAAGAGGGGTCAGTCATTGCAAGAAGCAGCATAAAATACATTATTTTCCAGGTTGAACATATAAACAGGTGATGAGATAGCAAAAAACCAAAACAAACAAAGAAAAAGACAGCCTGAAAATAAAATTCTGAGTTAAGAGGAACAAAACATTACACCAGCAGATGGCTATCTGTTGTAAAACTAGGAGAGAAGTAAAGGATCGTTATGAAGGTTAAAGTCCAGAGTTTTCACAGAAAAACTTTAAAGGGAAACATTCAGAAAGAATATTTAATGTAGTCATCATCATTTTTTTTTCAGAATAAGGCCAATTACATAAATTATATAATCCAAATTCAGTCATTTACAATCCAAAATCAGAGAGGGAAAAAAGTGGCAATGGGTTTGAATATGGGTTTTGGTGATCTGCAAAGTAAAACAATATTTTCAGGCTTGATTGTGCCAAGCATACAGTGCAGTATGTGTAACTGCTTTCCAAGGAGTATGGGGAGATTTTTTTTCCTTAGCAAAGTGTAATGCTTTAATAAATCCTTACTATATACTAATTCAGCTGAGATACTACTCAACCTGCTTAGAATAAAATGGCACCATAGACCAGTCAATATGTATACAAGAGCAATGGGTTTACCTGCCTTCTCTCTTTCTTAACTACAATATCTCTCAGTCTCTGTCTAAAGAAACAGGAATTATACATCTTTAATTGCGGGAATAGAATTTTACGTAGGATATCTGCAGTTTACACAATGATGTAGATGTGCAAGGTCCATAGAGATTCCGACCCAAAATCTTCCTTAAATATATCAGTCTACCCAAATTGTCCCCTTAGAAGACTCCAAGTTTGATACAACTCAATTGTACACAGATCTGGAGCAATATCAGATTACGGATTTAAGCAAAGACATGATTTCATTAAGTTCTTACTGAAAGCATTCCCTGATTCTTAAATTATATCACAACATAAGGCAAAAAGCTTCAAAATGCTCTAGTAGAAATTATTCAGATGTGACTTCTACCTCCATCACTTGAAAAGTACTAAAAAACCCCCCCAACCCTCTTGTTACTCATTGCAATAGCTCACTAACAAATTCCACTTAACTGTCTCAAAAACGCAGTTAAAACTGCTCTTCAAAGAATTCCACTCATAAAGAAAGTCTTTTTGACAAGTAATGTTAATTAAGAAGAGACTGCATTCAGCTACCTTTTCTCATGTGTTAAAATTCATCAGCAATGTCTACTTGAAGCAGGAAGTTATTTAGTTTAAAGCTGAGTATGAAGACTGTTTTTTAAAGCTTTCTTTCTCCCTGATTTTTTATGAAAAACATACATATAGCTTACAACAATGTAGAAGTCCACAAAACCCCACGAAAATATAGATTTTATATATTTTCTTATTTGCAGATTACAAACAAGAAAAGGACATAACATTCTAAATTGCTCCAGGAAAAGGAGAGTATGTATTTGAATGATGACAAAATCAAGTTTGCTCGTTATTTGAAGCTGAGCATTTCAGGTGTCAATCCATCTTGCTAAGACTCACATTGGAAATCTCATTTTAAGGGATGTAAAAGAAAGATGTTTCAATGAGGCTAAACTGCCTCATACAACAAGAATCACATGTGTCATCAGGAGACTTTTCCAAAAATTTAAATCATGTCAAAATATGTTTTCACTAACACATGTACCCAGCTGAAAGCTTCTTCTGATTATCTGACCCAAAAAAGCTCAAAAATTCTATTGCATGATAAATTTGCCTCTTAAATACAGGTATTTAACCTGAAACAACTTTACATGCAGGCAATACTAAAATATTTCAGGCACACTGCTTCATAGTCTATGGATTACAAAACAGCAATGTACTTTTGTTTTACCTGTAGTGAAAAATCTTGCTTGTAGATGTACTATTTACACCCTCTTATTAAATATTTATTTTGAAATAAAAACATATATATAAGTCAAGTTTTATAATACAATTACAGTATTAGGTACACAGTACAATTTCTTCTTGGGTTGGAGGGAAATAGGTTCCTTTTTTTGCAAAGATTAATGCCAATGAATTTTACTTTTAGTTTAATGATTTGGTGTTTTTCAAACATTCATCAAATGTATTCAAAAGTGGAAGAAACTTTAAAGTTTAGAGAAAAGCAGTTGTAAAATATGTATGATTATAAGAACACCATGCCTTAGAGACTGGAGGCATTCAATGTACTTCTAGATTATATTTGTGATTGAATAAATTAAATATCCCATTCTTACATACAAATATATTAAAACAGTAGGTGGACATATATAAATTATATAGAACAGTCTTGGTTTTCATACATTTTCTCTCCTATAAAGAATCATTTGTTACCCCTAAAACACAGAACTACTCAGTTCATGTTCACTGTGAAATAATTTACACAAATTTCATATTGAAAAGACTGGTGTTTGCCCCCCAATCCAAGACATTTTTTTGTTCCAGAAACCCTCTATCCTGATTAATTGTTAGAAACAAATAACAGAAGAGAAACAACATACCACAAATTGAATATTATTTATTATTATTGTCTTGTACTGCCATTTTAATAAATGTATTTTTTTCAGAAATTTCATTTACCTTTCCATTTTCTATAATAAAATAAGAAGGTACAGACTAGAAAACTTACTTTACCAGTCCCAGGACAAAATAAGGGACTTCTAGGGCACTATCTTTCTCAGCAGAACCTGATTAGTGCAGAGTCATGGTAGGTGACTTATGAACTACAGGCCCCTCTCTTGTACAGGTTAAAACTGGAAGCANATTTCATTTACCTTTCCATTTTCTATAATAAAATAAGAAGGTACAGACTAGAAAACTTACTTTACCAGTCCCAGGACAAAATAAGGGACTTCTAGGGCACTATCTTTCTCAGCAGAACCTGATTAGTGCAGAATCATGGTAGGTGACTTATGAACTACAGGCCCCTCTCTTGTACAGGTTAAAACTGGAAGCAGGGAATAGTGGGTAGGGGAATTAAAAAAAATATAATAGAATCATAGAATCATAGAATCACCAGGCTGGAAGAGGCCCACCAGATCATCGAGTCCAACCATTCCCACCAATCTCTAAACCACACCTCTCAGTACCTCTTCCACCTGTGCCTTAAGCACCTCCAGGGAAGGTGACTCAACCACCTCCATGGGCAGCCTCTGCCAGTGCCTAATGAACCTTTCTGTGAAGAATTTTTTCCTTATGTTGAGCCTGAACCTCCCGTGGTGGAGCTTGAAGCCATTCCCTCTCGTTCTGTCCTCTGCCCCTTGGGAGGAGAGACCAGCTCCCTCCTTTCTACAACCTCCCTTGAGGTAGTTGCAGAGAGCAATAAGAATTCCCCTCAGCTTC
>WAAB01002659.1:122212-140975 GCA_013389865.1 Piaya cayana
TCCTCCTAATTTTTTACCTGCACATTCTTTCTTCCTCCCTATAGTCCCCCCAGGATGCCTGCCCCTTCCTTCAAAGCTCATAATAATAACTAAAAAGCACCATTTTGGTTTTTACTTCATTGAAAACTGTGGATGTGTCATCCAGAACATTCCATTTGGAAATAATGTTCTTCTAGTAATCTTTTAATCAAGATCTGCTATGATTCCTACACATCATTGATTTGTGAATTCACTTTTTAATAGTAGATAAATTAAATTNCTTTCTTCCTCCCTATAGTCCCCCCAGGATGCCTGCCCCTTCCTTCAAAGCTCATAATAATAACTAAAAAGCACCATTTTGGTTTTTACTTCACTGAAAACTGTGGATGTGTCATCCAGAACATTCCATTTGGAAATAATGTTCTTCTAGTAATCTTTTAATCAAGATCTGCTATGATTCCTACACATCATTGATTTGTGAATTCACTTTTTAATAGTAGATAAATTAAATTAAAATTCATTCTAAGAGTAAATGCACATGTTTACATTGAAAATATATGCTTAAAAAATGCCATTGATAGCATAGTATTCTCCTTTTCTTGAAGAAAAGCTAAATAAAAATACGATATAGTATGACCAAGCCTCTAGTTTTGAAGGTTAGGATGGTTTTGACAAAGTCCAATGTCACTTGACACTTCCCATAATGAAATTCAGACCTCGACCTGATTAAATTAAAGTTGCATCAGACTAAATTTATTATTCCTCTCTAGCATGTTTA
Source organism: Piaya cayana (assembly GCA_013389865.1). Taxonomy (NCBI): domain Eukaryota; kingdom Metazoa; phylum Chordata; class Aves; order Cuculiformes; family Coccyzidae; genus Piaya; species Piaya cayana. The sequence continues at coordinate 122,970 of WAAB01002659.1, forward strand.
GAAATCTCTTCAACAAGTTGCAGTCTTTGTTGCCTACTTTGATTCAGCATATGCAACAGGTTCATTCCTATCAAAAGTGTCAAAGCTGTTTGCTTATACACACAGGTGCTTGGAGTCCACTCAGTGGTAAGAATGTTGTATCACAAAAGTATTTACTTATTGTAGGAGGGAAGGAGGAAAAAAAATTATTGAAAAATCCTAACTACTTCACCACTAGAGTGAGTGTCTGCAACATGTTCCTAGTTTCGGGGGGCTAAAACCTCTCAGCTATTTTTCTTCCCTTCTTCATAATATCCATGGCTTTTTTTTCCATAAGGTTTTCATTTCATTATCCCACTCACACCAAAGGCTGTTCAAAATGTTTTTTCTGTCCTAAAATGTGGGTGACCTTTTGGATGGTCAAATTACTTGGGCATGACCCAAAATTTTACTCCATCAACCAAAATTTTGTCTCAAAGAAAGAAAGAAGTAGGGAGAATGATACAATGAAAACAGAGGAGAGAAATCAAACCATGGTTGAATTCAATATAAATAGACAATGTGGTTCGGAGTAATTCTCTGACCAGAGGTGCTGAGGGATAGATGTCAAAATTTGGCTGATCAGAATGAATGGCATTGGCACAAAGAGAAAAAAAAATAGTAGAACAGGTCTAAAACCAGAACTATTTCCCATAAATTCATCCATCTGAAAGTATAAAGACACTCTCTTTCTGCCGCTCTCTTCCACCTCATATATGCAGTTGATACAAAGCTAACAGTACTATTAAAAATTAATTTATTTTGACTAATTTATTCTGAACATATTCCTTCTTTCACCTTTGTTTATAATTTTGCTATTGAAAGCTTTAACATATTTTTTCCTTTAACATTAAGCTTCCATTTCTTCCCTAGAGTTATGGAAGTTCCCTATGTGATGCACAGATATGTTCAGGTTGGTACACATTTTTAAACTGCAAATGACAGAATATGATGCTCTTAGCACATGCTTTCCTTGACACTTTGTTCTTGCATGTTAATCAGAAAGTTCCCGGGGGCCATTTTTGCCATTGAATACTGAAAAGGTTACTGCTACAAGGACAAAAAAATGCAAATTATTAAATTACAGACTACACACAACACAGTATCACACATCATGGAATAATGATCACAACTGCTGAGGGGAAACTGTCAAAACAAAGAATTTAATGAATATCTCAATACAGTTTAAACTAAATATCAAAATACATGCAGTTTATTTATTTTTAAAGTACATTAAAACAGAAAACATCCACTAGAAATGATGAGAAAGTATAGTTCTCATTGAATATTGATTTCCTGTGAGTGGATTTCTCTTATAGATTTTTTTATGTCCATTTCAGTAACAATTAGAAAATCTTTAAATATCTCTGAAATCCAGTACCTAAAATTAATAATATACCTGTGCTTTTCCACACAAAAAGATGTTCAGATTAATTTGCTACCATCATTGATTTACATCATGCTTCATAAAATGCTGTGATTGCTTCAATAATTTTTTCATTTTATTTTCAAAGCATTGAAACAATATCCTTGTTGTACAAAAAGTTGGGTTTCACTTTCATGCAGAGTATCCAACAGGAAGATTGAAAATCAAAGAATTAGCATAAGATAACAAATTAGCCACTTTCTAGAATAATTACATGCAACACTAGAGGATGAAGTTCCATTTAACAATTCATTATTGATTTACTGATAAATCATTATATAATTCCTTTTATATCACAGTTTGACAAGAAGAAATATTATTCTTTTTGCTCAAAATATGTAGGATCAAGGTCTAGACCTGCAAATTGTAATGGAATAATTTGAGACATAAAATTATTAGAGAAAAAATACACGTTTACAATACAGATTGCAAAAGATCTCCTCTTCTGGAAAATTCTCACCATCTGGAATGGTGCTAAATGAACTCTTTGATAGGTTAGTGTTTTGTTTTGTTTGTAGCCAGAGCACTTGATTTCTATCTTCAGCATTTATTGTTCTTTGCAAACTGCTTTCCTCAGTCACTATAACACTATTATTGCAACACATTTTAACCCTACTTAAAATATATTCTCACTTGTGACTGCAAAACTTTGACAACAAAACTGAGTAAATTAATCATTATAAATTTTTCAAAGTCATTAGGAATGTAGTTACTCTCATTTCTCAGGCTTCATCTGTCAGCTAGTAATACAGCAAGAAAATGTAGCATAAAGAAAACAACTTTAAAAGTTTATCTATAGCTTAATAACTCTCCTCAGTCTGGAAGACAAACTGTTAAAATAACTGCACTAAACTAATTGCACTTATTTGATTGAAAAAAAAACACAAGATAAATAGGAACACTTACATATATTTAACCTGCTTTAAAGTCATTATTGTTTTCTGCAGGCAAGAAGAAACTATTAGTGGAAAGAATTATTCTGAAGGAAAACACAACAAGTTATATCAAACCCAAATTATAATTGACAGTACATACACAAGTTCATTTTATATGGGCAGAGCTATCACTGAACACTCAAGATCAAATTACAAACTCTTGGACAGTAGTGGAAAACATACTAATATTGCCATCAGAATCAACAGAATTACTTCTGCTAATATGTGCTCAGCAGTATGAACAGGAGGTTAAGAATTAAGCCTTAACAGACGTTGACCCTGACATTTGTTCCATATGCTTAACCAGAGAATATATATATTGAGATTACTACCCACATGGCCTCTGAAAGTGAATTCTGATGTAATAGATGTTGATTAAACACCATGCAAAGTTTGGAATCTGAAGCCAAAAAACAAATGGCTGTATATTCACTCTTTACTTTCTCTACACAGTGCACAAACCGTATTGTTTTGGTTTTAACATTTTTCCTTCATTCATGTGCATGAATGTTCCTTTTTACCTGTTGTGCTCTTTGCTGAGGGATATAAATTTAATAGCAGCATCTTACTTAAGTACTAAATTTCAAGCACAACTTTAATCTCCTTGGAATAAAAAGAATATCAGCACAATCCAGCCTAAACCTTTTATTAAACCCTCTTTGACTAGGCAAATAGTTTCTCCAATGCAATAGGTTACTAGGTATGAAAAATGGAAATTAATCTCCGGTTACCAATAGTTTTCATGAAAGATGATTTGCAACACTTACAGTTTTTTTCCACCCTTCTGTCTTTTTCACTAAGTTACACAACGATTTCTGACATCTCAAATTTTACTGCAAGAAAATTCACTATATCAGACTTGAAGATTGATTACAATAAATAAGTAGCTTTTAGCACAATAAATTGTTTTGTGATTAACAGAATTGATGGAACATGGTATGGACTTCATCTAAATGTATGCATCTGTGACATGGCCATCCTTATCTCATGGATTCACCAGGGATCACACTTATAATGTAACTAGTTGACACGCAATTAATTTCATCAGCAGATCAGATTAAAAACATACATGTCATTTAGAGTTACAGCTCCCGTAAATTCCAGAATTAGAGTAGATTATTTTCATCTTCAGTACCTTGACCATATTTTAAGGAAGTATTTTTTCAGCAATATAAGTCATAACAGATATTTTATTCCTTACTTACAGTGCAGTGTTTCTATTGCTACCGATGTAAAATACAGATAATATTGAATATCTACTTTGTGCTATAAAACTTTATCTCCAGATTACCAAAACATTTACAATTCTGCAATTAAAGGTGGAATTTTTTATAACATTTCTTTATGTGTTTTTTAAATTTTATTTTGAAATTATGTAGTACTTACTTTGAGAGATACTACCATTTACAATGCAGCTATCTTAATTTTATTTCAGTTGCTAGATGTAAAACAAACTATTCAAATCTGTCCAGAAAAATCACTCTTGGTAATGTAATTATTCTGCTCTGTACCTATGCAAACTATGAAATACATGTGGAAAGAGAGTAAAACAAGAAAAGAAAACAAAAGCTTTGGCTTTTTAATTTCTTTATCATTTTTGCATTAGCATAATTGATACCTTGACTTGATCAAAAATCAATATTCAAAATAGTTGTGACAAAGCTGAAGTCGACAAAATGAGTGTCTACCTCATGAAATACATTTTAAAGCGTTGTTTGTGAAGGTTAATATGACTTAAAAAAAGAAAAAAACATCCCACTGATTAGAATGCTTGCTAGCATGAGTTAAAGAAGCCAAAAGTTGCTTCTATTAGCAGTCTATCATTCTTCAATATAACATGTATTTGAGGCTACAGTGCTTTCCCCAAAAGATTAACTTGTCCAAATCTTACTCCTACTAGCAAGATATTACAGAGATAAATTATCTGACTTAAGATAATAAACATTTATTATCTGACACTAAATGAAACACCCTACTTTTTCCATCTTTAAAACATGCAAAATTGTTTCCATAATTTTCTGTGTTTGCAGGTTGAATATTGAGCATGTGCAGTCACACAACTGAAACTCTGGCCGTTAAAAAATGGAGCATATTCTAGTCAATGAGCATATTTATATGGCTGTATTTATATGAAATAAAAATAGCTGTAGCAGTAAAGGGAGAGGAAGAGAGCAACCTGTACATATTTTTGAGAACAGAGGACAGGGTTTCAAGTCACTGGCATGAACTATCTGTCTAGAATCCCAAGGAAATGCATATCACATATCACCATTAAACTCTTAGATATCAGATTTTTCAACAACTAATTTCATCAGCAGATCACAAATTCCAATCTAAAGTGAAAAACTACAAGTTATATTTCCTTATGGATGTCCTGAATTTTTGAGTCTTCCATGCAAAAAATACAAGAATTAAACTTTTCTGCCAAACCTGTAGGGTAAATCCATTGCAGGAGTGTTTCACTAACTCTTAAAAACCAGAACCATGCCATTTAATGAAGTTAATTCAGTTTGAAAAACAGCTATGAACTCAATTATTAAAGTGATGAATTCTAGCTAGATTCCCCGTAAATCAGCACTGAAGTATTGGTTTCAATTTTTACATATTAATTCAAAATAGTTGAAACTCTGTCCCAGAATATTGTGAGTTAATGGAAGTTATCATTGCAATAGGAATATACTGGAGATTTACATAATTGAGTTGTAGAGAAGTCTCATTCAAAGCAGAGGCCGTCAACTTTTCATGTCCTCTTAAAAGTGAAGCTTTGGTCCTTAAAAATCAATAGCAGAAGTTTTATTCAAATTATGCAGTTGTGGAATTGGGATTTGAATATGAAGGTGATGCGTGCTTCTGAGCTTCTCAGGACAAAAACTCCTCTTGAATTCTCAGAAAAGTGTCTACACAGCATTTGCAAATATTTGAGTCATACTTACATAGTTTTACTTTAGCTCCAAAGGTGCGTATAACCAAACGTGGGATGAAGGACAGGGTTTCTATAGCAGAGAGAAGTGTTTTCATCAAGCTAAAGTAACTCATTAAAAAAAAAAACAAAACAGGAAAGATTCTCTTTCTCATTTAACCCAATTCCTTATTGCATGAAAAGGCACCTGGAAATCTCTGTACCAGGTCAGACCTCTGAGTCAATCTCTCCCTGCTGCCCCAGGGCTGGGGTTTGGCCTCTGGGACAGAGTCAGTCCAGCCTTGTAGGCAGAGCAGGAAAACTATGTGGTAAAGGGTGGGGTGGAAAAGTAGCAGTGGGAAAGAGCTATGAAAAGTCAGGACTCATCCGCTTGCCTTTCAGCCCAAGCCACTGCAACCTGCCAAGCCCTGGTCCTTGATAAGCCCTGGCCCATCCCGGGAACTGCCTTCCCCGCTGAACTCAGGGCCTGTGGTGGCACCTGGAGATGGCTAGGCTGTTGCCAATCCCAATCACTTCCCACAGCACTGCCCACCAATGGAGGCTATGGGATGGGGAGGGGAAGGGGGAGAGGTGAGGGCCTTCAGCCTTGCTGGGCTGCCACTGGCCCTGCTGTGTCCTCGCATGTCCTTCTATTCACTCCTGCATCTCTCACTGTGGCTGATAATCCACATTTCTTACTATAGATGTGTGCACTAAGAAAAGAATGTTTGTGTTGTTTTGTTTTCATTCAGTTGTTTAAACTTAAATGCCAGTAAGATTTATTTCCCCAGTGGTTACAATTACTTCATAATGCCACAAGTATGAACAATTCTAATCACTCCTTCCAGTTAACATTTCCTTACGTCTGTTAGGAGTGAATTACACTACCTGTCCTACAGCCTGCAAATCTAACCTTATTATTTACTTCAGAATATTTTTAGGCTTCATTATACTTAACTAGCCTCAATAATTTAGTGTCAGCTATAAATTTTGCCTCTCTGAAGTCCTTTCTTCCCTTTTTACATTCTGTATAATTATCTGTAGAAAATTTGACACAGGCAATATCATAACAACTGTTAGCCTTTGGACAAATAAAAGATTTAATTTACACTTACATTGCCTGGTTTCTGCTTCTCATTCTTAATTTTTAATCATTAGCATTAATTTACTTCTCATTCTTTGACAATCATCCCCAAATAATCTCATGTAAATAATTAACTCTGAAACACAAAAATCAGAGAAATTATTTTTAGGACAAACTCTTGATTATATCAATAGATTATTAAGAGCATATTTATATCTAAGAAAAATATGCGTCACATTTGTTATGCCTTCAAGAAAGGTACCTTTATCTCTTCTTCCTCAGAAGCCGCTACCTATTCATGTGGGCACATACATGTATATAAATATACACATTCTTCTCAATATACTTAAGAACTCAACATCACATAACATTTTTGTGCTTGTGAGATGAAGTATACAAGTCTATTACCCTGTGCTTTCTCACCCCAGGCTGCTCCTAGTCATAGCTGCAAGCGGTTCTGTGCCCCTCCTGTGTTCATGTAGGAACCGCCTGAAGTTGTCAGGTCCTTCCCTGTGTTGTCACACACACGCAGACTCACATAGGCTGAGTTAACAGTCACTCAGCCCCTAATAGCTGTTAACCCACAGTAAAAAAACATGGCTATTTTCACAAATTATTTATCATCTTTCTTTTCAGCTAATACTTGATAGTAGAAGAGTCAGGAAGAAGTTTCCATCCATGTAATATACATTTCCATCCTAATTGTAATATTACTACTTGATTTGACTACAGGAAGTTCAGATCTGAAGCAGAAGTTACTACTTGCATTCAAAGAGTGACTGGCACAAGAGCAAGCCTAGTTCTTGAAGTTCCAGTCACAAATGGCTATTATCAAATCATGAAGTTGTAACTGGTTTGCAGATGTAAAATAATAGCACAGACATTAGCTAGTTAGTCTGAAACAATATCTGTACCTGCCATAAATGATCCCTTCCACCTAGTATCATAAATATATGTTGTGAAATGGCTAGTGTTACCTTCACCCAGGGGAAAGATACAACTCAAGCTGATTAATGAACTTCATTAGCAACTGGGATCTGTCCTGCAAAAGACACTTTTTAACAAGTCACAAAATTTCAAGTGAACCTAAAACATCCCATCCAAGCCACATGTGACACCTGAATATTCAGCTGCAGAACGAGACATTTAGTAACTACCCACAGAAGTTCAGTAACCACCATGGCATTGAATCACCTCCATAGGCAAAAGAGGCAATTGAACTCTCCATTAAGGTGTATTATGACTAGTGTAAAGATTTACCTGAAGACTCCTGCACTCGTGAACCAAATGAAAAGGTCTTCTACCAGAAGGTCCTGAGACAGTTCAAAATGAAAATATTTCCTTTGAAAAAATTGAATGACAGTTTACTTGAAGCAAACATTTTTCAGCTTGAGCTAGACGTGTTAAGGAAACAGAGCATTTACTTTTTTCCCCTCTAGGTATTCCGTGGCCAATACTGGGAAAATAGTCCAAGCGCCCCTGGCTGCAGAAGTTTGTCAGACACATGCATGGTTAAAACAGCAAGATCCATGTCCTGCTCTGCTGTAGTGAGTTGGCTGCTTAGTAGGCACGTCTCAGCTAACTCTACAACATTATTTTCTGCCCTTCTATCCTTTTCCTCTCTCAAGTCCTTCCTGTGTACCATACACATGCCCAGCCTTCTTTCCCCCTTTCTAACTTTACTCATATATTTGAAATTTGCAAGATGGGTTGCCACAGTAATTCATAACTTATCTAGCAATTCTGTCAAGCTACTGCCCCCTTTTGTTAAATATGTAATTTTCCATTTGTCACACTGTTATATCATCTTATTTATCTCATTCAATTGAGTATGCTAATTTCAACACATCAGATAAGTCTTCTGTAATACTTCGTAACAATTTCATTTATTTTCTTCCACTCAGCCTCAATTTTCTAGCATTTTTCTTCATCCAGTGTTCCATAGCATGCAAAAGTTATTTTATATGTCTGTTCCCTACTCAAGTTTTCTTATAAGGGAACTACAGTTTTGGCCCAACATTTTACTAGATGTGATTTATACAATGTTCCTGAATGAAGTTATCGTTTGAAACTTCCATATATTTTTATTATTTCTCTGGTTTTTTATCAAACCTGTATACTGTCTCCAACAGGTGATAAGCTTAACCTTCCCAAATCTAAGGATTTCTTGTTTTACCCTTATCATTTTGAAGCCTATTTATTAAGTGTCTGATGGAGGTTAGATGTATTAAGTTGGATATAACTTGTTAAGGTAAGATATATTTACTCATTTTTTCTTCTTAAGCATCCAGTGTCATATTGCTAGGTTGTTTTTACACACAGAGAGAGTTTATCCCCTAGGACGCCAAACTTAATTATGTTGTGACAGCCTCAACTACTACAGGCTAGTGTTTTTAGAATTTTCATGAGTCTTTCTTTACAATGTTATATAATCCAGACATAAGTTTTCATCCTACATTACTTGGTAAAAAAGACGGTCAACAATATTCCTTTAATCTGAGCTTCCTATAAACAATAATGAATTGACATTAGAAGCATTTCTTAATGGTTTTGCAAGTGCCTTTTCTGTATCAGCCTATATTTTCAATATACAAAGCTAATAGCTGGAGTTGTCTTCAGTGCAGTGCAGGATTTCTATACAGGTGTAAAGTTTATCATCCCCTGTCTCCTCTTACTTTTTCCACTTTAAATAGTACCATTGAATCAAAGGGCAAGAGTTTTAAACTGAAGGAGGGTAGTTTCAGATTAAATACAGGTAATAATCACCTTAGACCAAGAAAGAGAAAAAAAATGGCTATTTTGACCAGTTATATAATATGGTTAAATGAGATTTGTTACTAGAAGACAAATAGCAATATAGTTCATCTTATACTTAGGCCTTGACAAAAATAAAGTTTCACACGTGTAATACTTTGATGGATATCTGACATCAACCAATAAAATACATACTCATAAATACCCACATGCTTACTCTGTGGATTTCTTCACAAAAATATCTTTAGATATCACAGAATTTTGGTTTCATTACAAAAACAATTTCTTTCCACTCTTTTACTATGGCTGCATTAAGGGAGTACTTCAGGGCCAATTTGAAAATAGCAAGGGTCACAGTACATTAACAAAGATCAGCTCCATGAGACTATTATATTTTTTGCACTGCAGCCTAACAAGACATACATAGAGCTCAGATACTATTTCATAATGAAATAACAAGGTTGTATTATTGCTGCTCAGAGGGAACACTTTAAATGTGATCAAACTGCTAATTCTACTATAACTGTCCAAAGTGCCTTAAGGGCCATTTATTAAAAATAAAAAATAAATTGCTTCTGCCACTGTATAAATCCCTAAATATACAAGGTCTTGAGGGCAGCATTTTGAAGGAGAAATACTTAACTATTAGAAGCAAAATTTGCTTAGTAGGAGACACTGGATTTTCATTTAGTTACCACAGAGTTATATGTGACTGTCTCAAATTATGATAATATGCAGTTGAAGTCAAAACTGAATATTGTAAAAAAATATTTCTACACTACATCAAAATACAGTACATGGACACATTCAATTTGGAGTAACTTTATTTATTACAGTTAGTGATAATCCCTGTTGGCAAAGGAGAAGAGAGGACACTCTTTATGTAAAAATTTCGTCCTCTCTGTTCCATACTACATCTAAATACTAAAATAATAAGAATATTTCTTGGCAGTTTAAACAATAAATTAAATTCAGGTTACTTAAAAAAAATAATTTGAAAACTGAGTAACTACTGCTGTCAGGTGATGTAATTTGTTGTATTGTTAACAAGCAACTTCATACAGTGTTGGCCAGGGTCTACTTAGGTTTAAAGTGAACATCACTTTAAAATACTTCATAGAATCAGAGAATTACAGAATAATTAGTGTTGGAAGGGACTTTAAAGATCATCTACTTCCATCCCTCCTGCCATGGGCACGGACATCCCACTAGATCAAGTTACCCAAGGACCCATCCAACCTGGTCTTGAACACCTCCAGAGATGGGGCATCCACAACTTCCAGGGTCTTTCCACTCTCATCGTGAAGAAATTCTTCCTCATGTCTAGTCTAAATCTGCCCCTCTCTAGTTTATACCCATTGCTCCTACTCCTATCAGTACAAGTTCCTCTCCAGTTTTCTTGTAGCCCCTTTTAGGCACTGGAAGATCACTATAAGATCTCTGAGCCTTCTTTTCTCCAGGTTGAAAAAGACAAAGTCTCTCAGCCTACCCTCATATGGAAGGTGCTGCAGTCCTCAGATCGTCTTGGTAGCCCTCTTCTGGACCTATTCCAACAGTTCCATATCCTTCTTACATTGACGATTCCAGAACTGGACACAGTACTTCAGAAGCAGTCTCACAAGAAGGGAATAGAGGGACAGAATCACCTCCCTCAACCTCCTGGCCACACTTCTTTTGATACAGCCCAGGTTACAGTTGGCCTATTCGGCTGCGAGCACACATTGCTGGCTCATGTTCATCTTCTCATCAACACCCCCAAGTCCTCCTCTGCAGGGCTGCTCTCAATCACATTATCCCCTATCCTGTACTGAATTCAGGGTTTGCCCTGACCCGAGTGTAGGACCTTGCACTTGGCCTTGTTGAATCTCATGAGGTTCTCACAGGCCCACTTCTCTAGCCTGTCCAGGTGCCTCTGGATGACATCTTGTCCTTCAGGTGTGGCAAGTGCACCACTCAGCTTGGGTGTACTCAACCTTGCTGTCAATATAATTGATGAAGATACTAAACAGCATCAGTCCCAGTATGGACCCTTGATGGACATCACTTGTCGCGGATCTCCATCTGGACATTGAGCCATTGACCATTACTGCTTGAATACGACCATCCAAACAGTTTCTTATCCACCCATCAAATCCATCTCTCTTCATGTAGAGAGGAGGATGTTGGGGGGGGGGGCTGTGTCAAAGGCTTTACAGAAGTGAAGATAGATCACATCTGTCAGTTTACCCATGCCCACTGCTGCAGTTACCCCATAATAGAAAACCACTGAGTTGGTCATATAGGATTTGCCACTGGTGAAGCCATGATGGCTACCATTAATTACCTCCCCATCCTCCATGTGCTTTAGCATGACTTGGAGGAGGATCTGTTCCATGATCTTTCCAGGCACAGAGGTAAGGCTGACAGGTCAGTGTAATGAATGTAACATGTACAATGCTTGTGCTAAAGAAATTGCAGAATTGGGCATTTTAAATCAATTCCTTCTCTGATAAAATTCTGAAATTCTCTGTCTTTCAATTTTGACATTTATAAAGTATGTAATATTTAGATATCAAAAAGACAGTTTGACAATAAACTTTTTACCATTGTCTATAAAGAAAGTAGTAAATAAAAGGAATATTTTAAACATAGAATAGTATTATTGTTCTCATGAACTACATAGATCTGAGCACACAGAAGCATTCAGCCCTGCTTCATATTAACAGTGTCATAGTTACAATACAGTAGTACCATATATAGTAGTGTTTACTGTCAGTTTCTGACAAAGGAGGCCCATTGTACTATGCAAGGTAAATACACATTTCGAGAGACAGCATGCACTTGAAAATAGTCTCATTTGTTAATAGACAAGGTTTAAATGTTATTATTCACTGATCCAGAGTTCCCAAGCCTCAGTTCAGTCCTCCATCAAAATATTGTCATTAATATTTTTTTCCAGATTGACTATTGTAATTATGAAGTTGTTATTCTCAAATACATTCTCTTCTCAAATGACAGGAAATGTGTTAAATACCAAGAAAAAAACAGAGAAGAAGAAAATATAGATGTAGCAGAATAAAGTCTTTCTTCCTGTAGCAGTCCTAGGGTTTGTACCCTGCATACTGAAGGTTTTATAAACACAAAGAAAATTAAGAAATAGTGTTTTTATTTATCAAAGATTTCTATAATCAGTCATATCTGGTCTTCTTTCAGCTCCTTTCCTTTTACAGCTTCATCCTACAGCAAAGCAACATTATGCTGGATTTGTGACATAATTTTCATGACTGTGCTGCCACACATAGGATTATGACTAAACCAAAGGATCAAGCAAAAAAATATGCTGTGAGGATAGGCTGTGAGCTTTACTGCTGGATTAAAGCACAAATCTTCAACAGTGGTGAAGAGAACATAGACATTGTTAACCAGAGACATTTCTTTTTCTATAAATGTTCTCACTTAAGCTTGCTCCAATTTGACAGCTCATTTGATCCAGCCCACAAAGCTAAAAATACCACAGACAGCTTGGCTACTGTAAGGGGTAACACAGATTTATTTTTTTTCTTGCTACAGCTTTTTGCCTGTTTTGGTAGTTTTGCCCGTGTGACAAGCAGAAGTTGTTCTTGCTCTGTGGGACAGGGAGGCTTGCTCACCTGCTGGTTTCTGTGTTGTCTTGATAATGATATAGAAATAGAGTCTTCAAGCACCTACCATCCTTGTACTTCACCATAGACTGAAATTTGGGCTTTAGTTTACTAATAAGGAAGCTTTAAAAAATTACCTGTCTGGCTCTATGAATTGTCAAACAGTAAGAGTCCAGATATTTAATTGTTCACCTTTAATTTAAAAATAAAGAGAGAATCTGAAGTTTTCATTTGATAGTAAAGCAAGTAAGATGTGTTCACAAATAAGAATGCTCTGTGTTATGTTATGAATACCTGTGTAAAAGGATAGATAGACTTCACATACCTATAATGTTTGTTCGCAGGTATAGAGGAACAATGGATCACAAACACTCTTCAAGGTTGCTAAGAGTGGATGCAGGCATGGAAAATTAGTGCTTTACGAAGTACAGCACTTGAGTTTAGTAGGACTTCACAGAATCTGCTTTGTTAGTGCCTTGAGCAGAAAAGGACAGCACGCTTCCTCTTATTTCTGGTATAATCTTCATATGCAAATGATAACTATCACATTATGCTAATCTGTGTACAGTATATTCAGCATTTAAAAGGAAATTTTCAGTAACAAGCTAAGCTTTTTTGCCAAGTAAGGTGGCAGATGAATTGAGACATATATAGAAGGCTTAACATAGTGACCCAAAAAAAAAAAAAAGACAGAAAAAAATACACACAGAGCAATTGCAGTAAAATGCAATGTTACATTGCATAATACACATCCTGGAGGCTCCACTGGGATCCAGTCCCAAAATATTTCTGAAGTGTCAAGTCAACAACTGGAAGTCATATTTTTTTTTAATTAAATGGTAGAGGGAAGAATAAAGTTTCAGGTTGTTGCTTGGTAAATATTTAGGACACCAAACAACTCGAGTAAGGTCATCAGAATATGGCACAAATCTCTCACTGCTTTTCACAGGAGATTGTTAAACTAGTAAGTGAGAGTAATTTAGGCAAAAGTCACCATCACTAGACACAGCTGAAATACCATAAATTAACAGCCCATATAATCAATTTCACATTTGGATGAAATTCAGATTTTAAGGTGATAGTGTCAGTTGGAGCTTGTCAACCACTCTAAAATGCTGCAAGGAGAAGAGTATTTTATATCCCTCACCTAGCACCAAAGAAAGTAAGGCTTCCCCCAGTAGATATTCCTAGATTAATGCTGTGAAATCAGACTTATTTGCAAGGAGATAATCCATTGTTACACCTAGTACAGTTGTTTTGAAAAGCTCAGACTTGAAAACCATAGCCAGTTCAGAAGGAACTACCAGTAGAAATATCAAATTCATTTCAAGTATCATACCATATATGGACAGAGAAGAAGAAAAAAGGAGAAAAATATACATCATCACAACTTGAAAATTCTATTGAGTAAAATGCAGAAGTTGACTCCTCCTAAACAAACACATTACTTTTAATAGGGGAGAAACGTTAAACCAATAATCTTAAGCCTATACTCATAGAATCATAGAATAGTTAGAGTTGGAAGGGACTTTAAAGATCATCTAGTTCCACCCCACCACCACCACTGGGAGGGACATTCAACTAGACCAGGCTGGCCAAAGCCCCATCCAACCTGGCCTTGCACACCTCCAGGGATGGGGCAGCCACAACTTCCCTGGGCAACCTGTGCCAGTGCACTCCTCATAATGCAAAGGTTTTAAGAATCTAAACAAAGTAAAATACAAACAGTCATAAGCAAGCATGTTTGTATGAATACAAATACATGCTTTGCAAAGGTTTTTAGTTCTGTTATCACAGATTTGTCTTGCTTCCAGATGAATAGTTCACAACAGTTTTCATCCATAGTCTCCAGGAGCATTCCAAGTTTTTCTTACAAACTTTAAACCACAGGAGATTCTATAAGTCTCTCTGCAGTTACTCAAAACAGAACAATTCACCGTATCTATTTGCCTGTTATCTTTTCAATCTTATTGTATGTAGACAGAATACTTAGATACACAGCATACACAGCCTTTACTGCAACTTCACCAGGTCCTGGCTACCTGAAATCAGGTCTAACTGAGGAAAAATCTCAGCTATACCCAAGAAAGGAAAGCTGCTGAAAGTCTCAATAAGGAACTCTCACCTTCCCTGGGGGCTGATTTTAAGCTGAGGCTCTCAAGACTGGCTCCAGCTGAGATACTGGACATACTCATTAAATTCCAGATGCATTGTAGTCTTGCCATACCCCATCATTTCCACATTGATCCAGAGTCTCCTCCTGACCACAGGCTGGTTTGCCCTTGGATCTACCTTATCACTGTGAACTTGCCCACTGAGCAGTGGACTGTTTCTGACTGTTTACTCTGTACTGACTTGATTGTGTCCCAGAGGCTCCTTTCCTGCCTGAGCTCAGGGCCTGCAGCAACACCCAAGGATGACCAGGTTGTACCCGGCACCATTACAATCCCTGACCCAACTAAGCTCACCTCACTGAGGACTGTAGGGTAAGGGATGGTTGGGGAGGAAGGGTACCATATTGTCCCGACAGCCCTGTGTCCCCAGTCTTTGCCCAGAAGGCCACTATTATGAACTGTGGCACATAGTATCAAGCTCTGATCATTGCTGGAGTCTCCAAAGGAATAGATATTTACTGTAGCATGGTTTCCTAACTTTTCTGCAAGGCAAACAATACATATTTTCCACCATCCAACACACTATGTATTTCCCCTGAAATACCTTCTATTTGCACACTACTAACCTGCTCAGCAGGACTGGCCCTCTTTGAGAGGAACACCCTCATTGAGTATTGTTGGTCTCCTAAGTATGTACAAATACTGTTATGTATTTGTGATTATATATCCCAAATACAATCTTCTCTTCCACTCATGCTTTTTCAAGCCTAATGCAATTATGGAATTGAGTATTACATTCATTTTCCATCACGTCATTATTCTAAAACTACACCTAAATGGCATTGTGCAAATTGAAAATAAGAATCTTTCAAAGATTTCAGATTTATTCCTTAGAATGAGATAAGATCTAATTTCCTAAAAGAATTGTCCCTGAAATCCCAATAGATACCTATCTGCTTTATTCAGCAGCTGGACTCCCAGGAAACTATTTTTCCACTTTCTTCATCACAGAGAGAACATCACTGTCATAAAACTGTGATAAATCAGGATACTGGCCCTTTTCATACTGAACCTAAATCGCAGACCTAATAAAAGCCACACAGATGTACTTGACAGGATGATAGTGAGTTAGTGCACCATTCTTCCATCTCCGGAAACTTCAGGGAATGGCATAGGCTTAAGCTGCAATTTAAATGAGGACAGTGGATTCATCCTTGTCTACTCTTAACTCAAAGGACGCATTTCTCCTTGTACAACTATTTAAACTCATGTATCTCCATTGACTTCAATACATTTCCTCCAGATCACTGTGGAGTAAGACATATTTAGCCTGCAGGATTTAATAGAAATGTCAACAAATGTAGTTATCTTAGCCAACATATTATGAATGAGTTCCCAAGGAGTCTTAAAAGATAGGTTGAATTTATTGTGGTGTAAACTAGAGGACATTCAGCTTGCATTACAGCAGAATTCGACTATCAGGTTTAGGAACTTACTTATTAAAGGAGGAAGACATGTATTTCCTGACAGACATTGCTTAAAACTCCTGTGAAACTAATGAGTTATACTGGTCTTACAACAGTTTAGATGAAAGAAGAATTTGATCTATAACTATAATAGATGATTAGCCCTATATAACAGGCAACACCAGTAGCCATTATAGTGCAATATTTGTTTCCATCAATCTAATGCAAAAATTCATTACAACAGATCAAAAGAAAAGAATAGTACCCACAAGCTCATATTTTAAAGCTTAAACACTTAGCTTTAAATAGGTTTTCAATTTAATACTTAGGAAGAAACTGTAGGCAGATTTGATGGGTTAGTTTAAGCAACCTTATATTATATAGAAGGTCTTTCAGTGCTAATACACTACTTCACTTAGAAAGCATGCTCTATAAGCTAAAGTAAAGTGGTGTTTTGAAACAGCATAGGCATTTGTTTTACTTCCAATTAACTGTTTACATAGGTATTTGTTTGCAAAGTTCAGTATGTTAAAAGAATTTTGTACCTGGAATTGAATAAAATAAAAAGGCAGAAACATATATTTATATTGCTAGAAATCAGTTTGGGTGAGTTCTACATCCAATCAGTTGAGGAAAGTACTGTAGTGCTTTTTGGCATATTCAGATCGATTCAGGGCACTCATGACTTGTGTTTTATTGTAGAATGAGTTGTTGTACCAGGCTGAATCTCTCCATGCATTGTGAGAGATGCTGACACAATCAATAGCCTGTTCCCTAGAAAAAACAGTTCAAAGATTCTGTGTGAATAAAATTATCATATTTCCTCAAAATCTTTCCCAGCATTAAGTGGTGTGGCCACAAAAAAGGGATTCCAGCTGATTTTTAACATTAAAAAATATATATATAAAGGTTTGGCAGCAGGAATCAGAGAAATTAGTCATGCTTTCCTGATACTAACTCAAATCAAGAAAATGATTTCAGGATAGCTTAAGATAACTAAGCCTTAACTTCTCAGCAATAATTCTCATAGAGATCTTCTGCTCTAAGAGACTAAGTAACTGCTGTCATCACAGAAAAAGTGAGGGGGAATGCAGTCTATTTCTTTTTGCCAATTCCATTACAAGTTCTTCCCCGCCTCCCCCTGATGATAAAATAAATATTTGTAGGATCATTTAAAAAAAAAAATGCCACAAAACCAAAATACACACCTTTTGTCAATATTTTTTTTCACAAAAACATGCACTCATCTTTTCTGCCAATACTTTATATTTACTATTTTATTCTGCTATAGTTTCATTTTCATAATTGCCATTGTTTTGTTATAGTTTTATTTTGACTTACATATGAATTCTTTTTATTTTTAAATTGTTTTACAGCAGCTTTTGATTCTAAGGTAAACAGGTTCTTGCTGTAATACCTGTGTGTGTCTGTATTGCTCTGTGAATGTACATGGGCTTATAATATGAGTTTAACTAGGTCAATATTTAGTCTCAGTTAACTTCTGCATGTTCCTTCTGATGAAAGTATGTGACATATTCATTATTAAAGCATGGCATATATTTTCCGGTGAAATTTTAATTTGTTTCATCAAAAAGGGCATAAAGAATCATCCTCAGTAATTTTTTACCTCTAACTTGATGTTAAGGTTTTTTCACTTACGGGAGACCTCAATATTCCAGATATCTGCTGG
>WAAB01002660.1:14949-29608 GCA_013389865.1 Piaya cayana
TTGAGTCACCTTCCCTGGAGGGGTTTAAGGGACAGGTGGACAAGGTGCTGAGGGACATGGGTTAGTGATTGATGGGAACGGTTGGACTCAATGATCCAGTGGGTCTCTTCCAACCTGGTGATTCTGTGATCCTCCAAGGCTGAACAAGCCCTACTCTCTCAGCCTGACCTCATACAGGAGGTGCTCCAGCCCTTGCATCATCATCTTGGCCTCCTCTGGACCCTCTCTAGCAGGTCTGTTTCTTTCCGCTGCTGAGGGCTCCAGAGCTGGACACAGTAGTCCAGGTATGGTCTCACCAGAGCAGAATCCCCTGATTCCCAGCATGGTGATAGCAGGGACCACGCCACATTCCCAGTTCTGCATCAGAGAGGGAAAGAAATCCTCCAGACCCTCCATTTCCACAGCACATCCACCTACCCCCCTGGCCCCCAAGCTTTCCTGACCACCTGCCTCGCTGTGCTCTATGCCAAACTCTTCCAAAAGCTCTATTTTGTGGGCTGCCTTCCTTTGGAGTAGATAACCTAACCCCACGAGACTCGGTGGCGGAGTTCCCCTTGCCCAGCTGCTCAGGGAGTGGTTCCAAACTCATTACCACTGGCTTACCTAGGGCCTTATGTTTATCTTAAACGTAACATAAACTCCCCCCAGGATCAGTCACCTGTGACTACAGGGCTTTATAGACAAAGCAGGGAATTGGATTGCCAGCAGTAGTGAAAGTAAAGACCAAGAAGGAAGTTAATTAATAAAAACCATAACCTCCATTTGCCTTTTCTGACATCTTTTGTTCTTTCCTTCTGTTGTGCCAAATCCCAGAGCTTTTAACCAGGTAACAGCCCCACGACGTAGTCTGCATTGAGAGATAAAAGCCCTGTGCAATTCGTGACAGTGGAGCAACATTATCCTCCAGTGTTTATCTATTATTTATCTGCAGGTACTTTTAGGGTTGACAAGAGAAGGACTATGAAGTCAATCTGTTGAACAACCTGATTCAGTCCCATCTCACGCATATGGGTTTCCTGATGGGCTTTTTAACTGTGTGGCTGTTCCCACAGTGAGCACAACCCCATCATCGACACAGAAGATGTCTGAATTCAACTTTTTTTCCCCAGTAGCTTTCCAATTTCAACCAACTTGGGCTTCAGCTCCAGCAACAGCATCCAGAACCTCCTCTGGGTTTCTCTTTCCAGGTTGCAACCACACCTGCTAAGCCTGAAAAACTAAATCATGAACAAAGATAAATCCTTCATCTTGAAGGATAACCTGGGGCTGCAAACCTCCTCACCCCAGCCCCGTCTCACCCCTGGTTAGGCATAAACTCTGTAATGAGTTTAGGCTTATGAAATGAAAGCAAGACCTCAAACTTGATAAGCCAGTAGGCTGATCCAGCAGAGCAGACCCTACCTTCCCATAACCATGCTGAGCACACACAGAGCCCCTCTTGCTGCGATTGCAGAGCTCCTCTGAGTAATGGAAGCTCCAAAACTAATTACGTGGCCTGCGGCAGGTATCCCCCTCGCAATGGGCTCTGACACTGCAAAGGGAGCCCTGCCTCAAGGCAATCGGGCTTCAAGGAGCACTCAGAAATGAGGCAGTGGAAAGGCTCTGATTGAGGGCAGCGAGTTTAATTTACATCTGCCTGCTGCATGCCTAACTTGCAAGCCTGGGCTGCTCACCAACTTTGGGTTTTTATCATGAGAACAGAACTGTTGTTACTGCCTTCTCCTTTTTCAGGGTAAGGAGAGATGGAAGCTTCCCAGATTTTTGTGCATTCCTCTTAAAAGCCCATCTCAAATACAAAGAAATAAGCTTCGTTTTCCAAGATTGCAGGACTTCAGCTCTGCTTCACCCAAGGAAGCCCAGCACTACTGAAAAATTAGCCCCACCTTGTCTGTAAGGCAGCTTTCTGGGCTATTTTGTTACGCTGGGTATATAATGGAATGGAGTGGAGACAGAGGCAATTAATTATGTGGGATAAAGAAAAGTTCTTTTTAACATCACCTGTGGCTTTGTGGTGTCTCTGTATTGATTACACCAAAGGGAAAACAGTAGATTACAAGCCCAGTTGGAATGCACCGTCAATACATTCAATTGGAAATGAAAAGACAAGTTTACCAGTTAATTAAGAACCGTATCAAAAAGGCGGCTAAAATTACGTGGAAAGAAAAACTTAAAATTTCTCTGGCCTCAGAATGACCTTTTTTCTCCTGCTTGCAGCTTGCGTTGTGCTCAGCAGAGCCAAATCTGTGTTCTTTGCCTGGAGAGATAGGTACATGGCCAGTAAGCAAAATAATTCCATATTCATTTATTATACCAATGACTTATAAGCATGGGGAGAATTTAAATAATCATATGTTCAATAGTTTTATTTCTTTATGCGAGAATCAGTGGGTTATGTCAAAGGATTGTGCTGCTGATACTGCTAGAATGAAATAGCATCTTTGACAGCTTCAGCATGGTAGAAGTTGGTAAGTGCTGAGTATTAGGGTTTTAATTATTGGGCACACACAAATCATTTATTAGACATTGATTTGCTTTTTAAGAATGTTCCGGTACTGTGAAAATAGCCGGTAATTAACCTATGATTAGATAGATTTGCCTCGCTTAGCAAAGCGGGAGGATCTCTGAAGGCTGATATTAGTCAACTATCTCACTATTAGTCTTAAAAACAAGTCAAAAGTTCATGGGGTCTTGCTGACAACACAAATATTCACTTGGAAAACCCTGAAAAGTTGTCAGAATTCTCACCGTCTAGAAGAACCAAGAGTAATGACTCCAGATTCAGAAGATTTAAGATTGTTCCTGTGATCTTATTAGATTCCTGAGGTGTACCCGAAGGAACAGACAGTTAATTGGATGTTAGGTGTTCATTAGCTGTTCAGAAAAGCAATATTGGTTGAAAATGACTGAATCCTAGGAACAGCAGGATCTGTTGGGCTGGTAGCTTCGCATGATAAGCCACAGCATCAAGTTCTAAGTTCTGCAGTGGTCCTGAGTCCAGCAGCTGTTGACAGTCGGAATTTCTGGGGGAAATGCAATTTCTCAAATATTTGTTAGCTCAGGGAGAGAAAAGACCTAGTAAGCATCAAGCAGTATCTTAATTCAGCCAAGAACGCAATTTCTTTCCCATGAGATGGTTACTACCAGTACTTATTTCAGCTACAGTTTCCCTGTGGTGACATTCACTGTTCTTTCAGAGCATTTTGTTGTTCTGGATGGGAATATTGGGGGGGGGGAAGAACCTGAGTGGAGTGACAACAGTGCCTTTGGGGAGTTCACTTTCTCAAGTTGGAGGTGCGAGGTGTGGCAGCCTCTAAATTCGTGCGTTCAGATCATCCTGGAAGAATTATGATTTCCATTTCCATAACAGCTTTCAGCCGAGGATTTCAAATCACTACCAGCCCCAGATGAATTGAACCTCCACCTGGCAGGTACAGGAATATTATCTATCATTTTAGAAAAGGGAGGGGTTTAGATAGGAAAAAGAACCCACACCTTCCAGCTCCTTGTCTGCTTCTGGGGATCAGAGCCAAAAAGACATTTGGGGTAAAACCCCAGGCTGACCAAAAACAAGGGCCAGATATCCACTGGCTCCTGTGGAGTCAGGGCTTCATCCAAAGGTTTTAAAACTTCTTCTCAGTTGATAACTTATTATATTTGTGGCATTTCCACAATGGAGCTTTTAGAGGCTTTCCTCTCAAAAACAAACACAAAGGAAAGGAAATGAACCACTTAGTAATCAGCCAAGTCAGTGCAGCAAATGAGACCGGCTGGCTTGAATTTCTCATTCGTGTGCCATTCATTGCCACTGTTATTTCTGAGCACGATGGAGCAGCCAAGTCTGGAAATGGAGGGATTTGAAAGAACAACAGGAGGAAACTCCATCTCCCCTACCTGTCCCGTGAAATGGTACGAGACACCCAAGGATAATTATTACCCGGCTGTGCTGATTGCAATCTGGGTCTGCCCCAGGTGACAAAGGGTTAAGCCCGAGCTATTTTGAACAATAGATTTCACTTTATTTTCTGTTTCCTACTTTGCAGACTTACATTCTGAGGCTTTACCACTTAATCCCCACTGTAGTAATAAAAATTTTTTAATCCTGTGTTTAAAATATGAGATTTACTTGTCAAAATCTGGATATACAGCGGGAATTATAATCGCTGCTCAGCAAAAGCAATTCCCCCCCGGTTCAGGCTGGGGTTTGGAAGAGTTTGGCAGGTGCTTTGTGTTAGTTCTTTAGGTATGTGGATTGCAGAGGGCAGAGCAGCTTTCCCTTTGCACTGGGGACACAGTAAGTTCATGCGTTTCATCGGTCCCAGCTCAGGTTTCTCATTTTATTTAATCCATCCGTTCTTTCTGTGGTGTTAACGGTAACATCGGCTCCCACAGGCTCCCAAAGTCTTTGGCCAGGACTGAAGGGCAGAGCAGGTTTGCCACATCAGCATCTCAGTCAGAGTTTGATATCACTTAGCTAAAGCCTTTTGCACAAGATTTGAGTTGGGGGGTTTGAAGCAGCGGCGCGCAGTGCGACCTCGAGAAGATACAGCAGAGCCTGCGCTGAGAGCCCAAAGCAGGTGCAGGATGTCCAAACCTCCTCAGCACGGGTTCTGCTTCATTTGCTCAAGGCTCTAATTCAGTTCTGAAGCGGTACACATGCTGATAAGGAACAGATGTGGGATCTAATACAGATTAACCTCCAATTGACAGTGCTGCCTTTCTAGGAGAGTGAATTCCAGGCTGGAATACAGACATGGCCCGGCCACTTTACTGGTAAACTTGAAATATGTTCTTCCCTTGACCAAAACTTATTTTCTTCACCCAGTATTTATTCAGAGCAGATTTGGAATGTGCCACCCACAACCACCAATCTTTTGTTACAGTGATATGACAGAGAAGATTAAACTCCTTTATGTTTTGGTGCGGTAAAATTAATGCAAATATCCCCAAGAAAGGGAAGAAGGGTCTGGGTGCCTTGAGAAGGGTCCTGGGGTTCTCTAGAATGGTCTGGGGGCCATGAGAATGGCCCTGGGATGTTCTAGAAGGGTCTGGGGGCCTTGAGAAGGACCCTTGGGTGTTCTCAAAAACCAGAGGACCATTCTCAAGGCCCCCAGACCCCCCTAGAGTGGACCCTTCAGTGAATTCCTAAACAGCTCTAAGTTCTCATACATGTATCTGTATCTAGGATAGACATATTGGCATAATTCTGCTTCCAACAAATGCATCTCCAGGAAAAAAAAAGGTTAAATGTCAATTTATCTGATTTTCTGAGGTTTAGTTCTCCCTTTTTCCTGAGAACTGCCCTACTGGCATCTTTTTGGTCAGGCAGCTGGGGCAGAGCTGCTGCCTGTTCCACCCAACTCATACCTCATCCAGCCCTGGCTTTCTCCCTGTCGGCTAAGCTCTTGCTTCATCCAGACAAAAAAGACCCAAGGAACACATGAAAAACCTTTAAAATGCAATCAGCCCTCAAGCTGAAAATCACCTCACTTGATCATCCTCGCTTGAAAAATCTGTTCTACAGAATCAGCTGCGGATTCCAGCTCCAAGTATCTTCATAAAAATGAAGACGTTTTCCCTGCCTCGTTGGACCCAGCACAAATTCCCTTCCTGGCACATCCAGACGCATCTTTATCCAAATGCTGTGACTTAAACACAACAAACGGAGCCAACCCTTCCATCAAGAAAGGCTTAATTTATTGCGAGCAAAGAACAACAAATCACGGGCTTCCAGATTTATGGGCCCCAGGATCTGAATTGACCGCACAGCCAAGCAACCTTTCCAGCACTCTACTCATTTCTTTAATAAAGTTGAAAATGTAAAATATGCATGCATGCAGAGCCTCCTGATCTGAATTTTATGTAAAGTGCACAATAAGTTTATGGATGGTAGTAACATACGACTCCTTGTAATTTCATTATGTAAAAAGACACGGGTGGGATCTCTTAGGCCCCTATTTAAACATTTATGAATTAAATAATAGAATGTATGCAAGACTGGGATGGGGGAACAACGTCTTCCAGCAGGTAGAATTGACGGGGAAAGGTTTTTTCGGTATTTTATGAAGCTGTAACAATCTCGGTTGCCCAATTAGGAAAGAAAAATCTGGCAGGGAGCAAGACAAACTAAAGCAGGAATCTGATGATGGGGAGAAAGCAAAACCTAGAGCAAATTTAGGACCCTGGAACAAACTGAGTCTAAATTGCAGATAGTTCTAGGGTCAGATCTGGGTGCAAACGTAAAGAGTATCACATTGATAGCAGGAGAAACGGTTCTTACTCTCGTTAGCACAGCACCAAAGCCCTAACCACTAATAAGAGGCAGCACCAGAACTGAGAACCAATGACCCATTCACCGATGAAGCGCAAAGACTGACTTGGTCAGCAGGCAGCATGTGGCAGTGACAACAGCACAAATACCATGGCAGAATGCAGAGAACTCAACAAATCAACCTTCTTGAACAGCAGCCGCTCAGTCTTTTGGGTCTCCCTCTGACCCCTCTCCCCAAATCCATATGCAAGCAGATGACAAATGAATCATCTTGGAAAGTCTGTGAGCTCTTCCACGGTCCTTCCCATAGGAGGTTTAAGGCACATCCAACTACCTCCACTCAAACCGCTCCCCATTAATGGGATCCCCTGGGACTGGCAGGGGTACCCAATAGCCACAGGTGGACCCTGTACCTCCAATCTGTGAGTTCAGAGCACCTAATGGTTACTACAGCAGCCGCATCCTATGGATGAGCCTTCGATAAAAAAATATAAGTGCGTTCACATTCTGGGTCTGTTCCTCTCCTCCCCTCAAAACCCTCGTGTTTTATTCCATTAAACACCTGTCACAGGTTTCCCAGTAAAACAGTTTGGTCGCAGTGGCAGGATAACCAAGGAAGGGAAAGGATCCAATCAGTTTGGGTTTTACGACAGTACGTGTGGGACATTTCGTGCCCTGAGTTAAGTAAACTCTAACCTGTTCGGGCAATACCTTTTGGTCAATAGAAGCGCCATTCTTTAGACTTATCACAATCAATAAATTGGATTTTGCTTTTGCAAGTGAAAGGACTGTTATTTTTCATACAGTTTGTCAATAGGCTCTCGCTTACAAGATATATGAAAGATATTCTGCGCAGGCCAGAGAGTTATGAGCTCTCAAGCAGATGAATTATTTAAGTTCTTTTCACTTCTAGAAAAAAAAATAAATACAGAGATGGCCAAAACGAGTGCCATAAATTGCGAGTTTGATGTAGGGTTTCCATCTTTTCTCGTCCGTTCTAAAAAAGCCTGCACTCTTTGTGCTGAAAATCCTTTTAGCGTTTGCATCCGTGCAGGGAAAAAATGTTACTATGCACTGAAATAGCTCCCCGTGAACTGGACTTACAGGTGAAGGTTTAATTATGCATGAAAACTGAGAGGCAAAGGAAACGTGCGGTTCTGACTGGAAGCTGGAGGGGAAGATGTGGTCTTCCCAGGTTGAAACCTTTCCTGGTCCAGTAGGGGTGGCTCACTCTAAACATGGGGTTGCTGCTCCCTACGGAGAAATAAAAAGCACCATCTCCTAACAAGCCTGAGGAAGGGCTCCAGCTCATCACCACCAGCCTGGCACGAGCTCTTGGGTCATCCAGGGAACTTCAGCCGCTGATGACATTTCATTCCTCCCACTCCTTGCGCTCCCCAGAGAGACTCACAGCCAAGGAAAAGGCAGGAGGACAGAGTTTACCTCGCATTTTGTTCCTGACAGCTCCCCACGTCATTCCTGCCTCTCTGCCGTAGTCTGGAGATTACCTGTCCCCACGAGCTATTGTGAAGAGCCATCAACAAAGGAAACTAATTCATTGCAAATAGAAATGAGTTATTGGTGAATATGGTAAAACCCCCGTAGTCTGGACAGAGAGCTTTTATGTTCCCATGGTCTGAAATCTGTCTTTCAGCCTGCCCCTGCTCTTTGACTTCAGTAATTCTCTAGCCCTTACACTGGTTCAGCAGAGTTTTCTGCCCTGCCTCTCCAGCCTGGCACGATCAATCATTTTATCTTAATGCGCTCCACATACCTCAGCGCATTCGCTATATATTTTTTCATTTACAAATGCGCTCAGAGAAGCCAGGGCAGAGAACGGAGCCTCTTTGTTGTCAGATGCTGCAAGGATGCTGAAGTAGAAGAGGAGTCCTTGGGTCCAATCTCACGTATTAGGATATTGCTTCCTTTTCCCCACCGGCATGAGCGTGAAGCGCTCTAAGAGAGCCTCCTCTGCCCTTACCGTTTCCTTACTCAATCCACTCTAGTTAAATACCTTTTTCATAAGGAGTTTTAAATTATAAGCCTAAATGAGGCCAATAAATTATACTTCATAAAATCCTGCGCACATCATTTTCCCCGCAGAAAAGGTTCCAAAGAAATATTTTCCATGCCACCACCTATGTTCCCATCCCTTTGCAATATAACATTTATTCTAATATTAAAATGGCAGCTGCTCTATAAATTGTGAATCATTAGCACTCTTCATTGATTTTTCCCTTGCAGCCTGCAACCCTGGGCAGCAACTGCATGTGAATATCAGTCTATTGGATTGAGATTCATATCCTATTTGAGGGTCAAAGACCGAGACCTCGTGAGCTTGAACTTCTATCAGCCTAAAGCTGATCAATACCTGGAGATATATTTGATCCTGGCTGCTAGCACAGATTAAGTGGCCATAAATACAATCAAAAACGTGAGTGCTGCTGGGATAAGCGGCTGGGGAATGGGAGCACAACTGCACGCGTGCCAGCTCCAGTGGGCTTTCCACGAGCAGGGATGAACCTGCAAGGTGTTTTCCTCAGCCCAGGGCTGGGTCTCACACTTCTGAGGAGGCGGCTGGAGGCTCAGCCCAACACGTGGCACTGCTGATGGAGTTTAAAAAAGGATTTGTAGCTGCAGGGACCTCAGAGGCAGGATGCCACAGGGTTCTCCAAGACTGGTGTTCAGACTTGGATGTGGAACTCCTTCAAGTTCCCACATAATGCACAGCCAAAGTATTCCAGGAGGCAAGGAGGGTTGGCTCCTGGCACGTCTCAGAGCTGCACGACCATCTCCGCACTCAGCTTGGCCTCGGCGCTGCAGGCAGGCACACCATGAGGATTAGTTAGAAAACAAACAGATAAAATAAGTTCCTCTTTGTCTTCCCTCTCACCCTCCTCCTCCTCCCTAAGTAAAACTTGAAATACATGATTAAAATGACCTATTAAAGAGGAGAGACTTATTCCATTTCAGTATATTAGTGGTGATTCTGTGCTGGCTGAGAAGAAGAAAATCCATAATCATAATCAAGCCTTATTAAGGAATAATATCCTTCTAGGGCTTTGTTTTCCCCTTTAGACAATGTGAAGCCTTGAAAAACAGATGTAGAAATAGAAAGAAATAGAGACACTGTATTGCACTGTTATAGAGACCATGGCAAATCTAGAAATTACCTTCCTATTTTTAGGTAGGTTTCCAACCTACGTATTTGCAGCATTACCTCTGATCCTAAACTCTAATTTAAATGATTCTTTTTTAAATGCTTGGAAGATCCAGAATGGAAATAATCAGAAACGGCCCAGTCAACAGGACGCCGGTAAAGGGAGGGACAAACTCTCTGCCTAAAGCGGTTGGAAGAGGAGATGTAGGATGCTCGCCTGGCCGAGCAGCAAGGGGCACAAACCACCCCTTGGTGCGGGTGGGAAGGGACCCACCACATCCCCGAGGCACCCAGCTGATGCAGCCTCCTACATCAGCATCCCTGCAGCTGATTTTAGGAGAGAAACCTCTGGTGACAGTCAAACTCAAGCCGGTGTTTGTATTTACGTGGCTCCACGTCCTTGTGGTGTCCTTGGAGGAAGAGGCTTCATTATCATAAAGAATATGTTTTTATTCCGCTACATAAGTACTACTTATTACAGTCTCATATATTTTCTGACACAACCAAGGGGTCTTTATTGTTGTACATCGGGGTCACCGACAAGTAATATATTCAATCTATTAAGTTATTAGGGAGATAAATAATTTGGATGCCAGCTGAACTCTGAACTTTTACCTTTTCCCCTGACAGACGGGTAGTTTCTTGGCATTCATACTAATCTTGCCTGTGCTCAAATAGTAATTCCATTAGGGTTATGACTGCAGCTGTACGTATGCAACGACCTCAAATACAATTTCTTTATGGAGATGGGCAATAGGAATATTAAAATTTTAAGCCAAAGAGGATGTAAGGTAACTTTACGTTATTTATTGTAGGCAAATCCTCTGTGATATTAAAGGATAAAGAATTAATAAAAGAAAAAACCTCCATAAAACAATCCATAAAGTGAAATGTAGCCCTTGATTTAATGCAATTGCTTCTGGTCAGACTTGCACCTCAAAAAAAAAAAAAATCTAGTCAAGAATCAAGAACCTCCTAGTGTGATG
Organism: Piaya cayana; assembly: GCA_013389865.1. Lineage (NCBI taxonomy): Eukaryota > Metazoa > Chordata > Aves > Cuculiformes > Coccyzidae > Piaya > Piaya cayana. Next base: position 25,364 of record WAAB01002660.1, read on the forward strand.
GTCCCTAGGTGATTCTGAAAGTAGCTTTTCAGCCCTCTGGTTCTGCTTCTACCCAGAGACAGCTGCTCCTCGGCATTTTGGGGACTAATCTTAATCCAGAGTTTATTACAGTTAATTGGTCCCTGAAAGAGGGACCTCCACACCCACTAAACAGCATGTCCCTCTCTGTGGGACCTCAGGGCAGGCCCCTTGGCACTGTCAGGAGACCCTGGGGGAGGCTTTAACCTGGCAATGACCCAGGGAGCATCTCCAGGGTTTGGGAGCTGTAGGGTTTTTTTTTTCCCCCACTCTAATATTCTACCAAACAGTTTTGATTCCTGATAAGCTTAGCTACAAAACGTGCTGAATTCTGGGAAATGAAGCATTTGGAGCATCAACCCTGAATACTGTAGCAAGGATGCTGCTTCCACATCGGCACAAAACACTATGGGATGGGGAAGGAGAAGCCGTCACCCTCCCAATTAGTCTGAGTATCACAAGGGGACACAAGAACACAGTGTTCTTAATGGCCTCAAGTTCCACCAGGGGAGGTTTAGGCTGGACATTAGGAAAAAAATTTTCATGGAAAGGGTCATTGGGCACTGGCAGAGGCTGAACAGGGAGGCGGTTGAGTCACCTTCCCTGGAGGGGTTTGAGGGACGGGTGGACGAGGTGCTGAGGGATATTTGATAGGAAAGGTTGGATTCAATGATCAGGTGGGTCTCTTCCAACCTGGTGATTCTATGATTCTGGGCCCGGCTGGGGACTCCAGTTGCACTCTGCAGTTTTAAACCAGCATTTCAGTCTCGGTACAAGCACCCATCACCCTAACATCTTCCTCTAGGCTGATGTCATAGTGCACGAGATCGCAATCCTGGGATCGAGAACGATAACTGTGCCAAAACCATGTCATATATATAGCGGCTGCTGACAACCAATGTGCTAAAGCTGTTTACATGTCAATTCTCTTTCTAATTTAGGCTTACGATGTCAAGAGAATGTTTTCAGCAAGGTTTACATCGGTAGTCTAAATAATTAACTAAACTTTGGAACGAGCTTTTCTCTAATGAGAGCAGAATGAAAGTGTGTGTGGGGGAAGCAATAAGACTTTCCTACCATGACTATTAATTTCCCTATTGCAAATACCAGCGTATTCAAATATCTCCTTATCTTGCCTACCAGAATACTTAGTTTAATGAAAAAAGGGAATTTGAATAATGAAAAATACCTCATTAAATTCTAAACCCCCAGATGCCATCAGTGACCACCTCCTTTTGCTGAAAATCCCCCAAATCCTACTGTAAAAAATGATGAAACAAACTTTGCATCCAAGTTTCAAAGAAAGCAGGTTTGCCACTCGTCACATCCCTGCAGCAGTTTTCATCTGCCTCGCTTTTAGGAGAGAGCAGGAACCATCACCTGCCTGAAAGGAGCAGAGAAACCCAATTGGCAAACACCAGCGTGAATTTTATGCCCAGATTATTCGTTAAAGGCACCTTCAGCACCGTTCAGAGGCAGCTTCGGGTGCAGACAAGAGGTCAGGCAGAGCCCTGGTGAGGGAGAAACCCTCCCAGCTATGAGCACAAACAGCAAAACACACATTCCTCTTTTAGGATACTTTCACAGCCCTTCAATGCAGCTGTAAAAGCAGTTTCCAGGCATGAGAACAGGAGGTGGTTCGATTTGGACCCCAGCACCTCTGTAGGGCTTCCAACAAGGGCAAATCCTGGAGAAAGCAGCAGTTTCCTTTTTTTTAATGTGGGGATCCCACCCTGACAGACACCATGTGGTTGTGACTGGGGGTGGGTCTGTCACCCCACAGCAGATCGGAGCCTTCCCCAGCCTGGGCACACAGGCACAAACCAGCAAAGTCACAAATCAGACTCTCCAGAGCCAGCAAAGATCCTGGCTGCAGTCTTATTCATATAATCCTTAACATCATTACCAGCCAGCTGCCTGCTGATAGGGTTCGTGTACTTGGTGTTGTACTATGTGACAAGAAAATACCTATAATTATTAGTTCTCATTCCACACTGCCATTGAAGCTTAGTTTTTAAATACAAGACTCTTGTAATTGCCTCCTGGGCTTTTTAGAACTATCAGCATTGAATAACCTGTTTTATTTTTCTCTCCTTATAACTACTCTGCTGATCCTGCCTCTGTCAGGGGCGATGTTTTAGTCCTGCTGCTGAATACAGAAGTCAAACCCGTCTGTGGTGTAATGCTGCTGCAGTCAGAGCTCAAGCACTTCTTTTCACATTCTCCATTCTTGCTCCTTCTTTTCCTCCTCCCTCATTTATCATCCCGCACGCACACCCTCTCACCACTCCTGTGTCCTCTCCTGACTAGGAAATTGCTCAGAGCAAGTTGCTCCCCCAGGACCTGCAGCCCCGACTGTCCCTGGGCACAAATCAGCAATCCCAGTGCCCTGCAGACGCACAAAAAAGCCTCTTTCAGCCCCAGAGGAGCAGGAGCTTTACCCACAGATGAATGTTTTCAGGCTACTATGGACCAAAACTTTCTTTTGATTCAAATATGATGCTTCCCTCAGTTTTCCTTTTCCAGCAGTGACTGTCAGGCTTTGGGCTGGTCCAGCTCTGCTCCTGCTCCAAACACCAGCTTTTATATTACAATAAACAGTGAGCAAAATCCATTTAACGTTCCACTACCACTTCCAAATCAGATGTCCCACATGCACTATTAATTTAGATACACAGAACTATCACTCATTAAATAATCGCCTCTTGATTATGAGGGGCATTCACTGAAGATGCATCATACCTGGCACATTACATGGCTGTTAATCCTCCTCTGCCATGCCTTAAAGAGTTAATTGGTGATTTCTACATTTGCAAAGAGACTTGTTAAGTAGTTAGACTGGACTGAAGCTCTTCTGCTCAGTGTTGCTCAGCAGGGGTAGTGGGACTGTTTCTGGAGAGCGGACACTAAGTCAAACAGAGCAAAGAGCTTTGGGGCTTCCCCACAGCAGCTGGTTTACCCTGGTCTGCTGTAAAGCCACATCACACCGGTGATGGATGGGTCTGACAGGTGGGCACAAGCCCTAAATAACACACCACTGAGCTCTGGACAAGCTGTCTGGGTGCTCCTCATGTCATCAGGATAGTCTTACGCCCTTTAAACGAGCAGAGCTGCCCAGGGAACAGGTCTCCACCAACCAGGGTGGGCTGAGTTCTCGCTGCAGCATGCGAGGGAGCACCAGTCCTCATTCTGTTAAGGAGGGAGGGATTAAGCTTTGCTGTTGCAAATCAAATGAATGACATGGATTTCTGGCCTATCATCTTTGTCAGCCTCCTTTAAACTGCTTACTTTAAAACAGGATAAACAGAGGATTAATAGCCTTGCAGAACAGAGCCTGCTTCCTCCCAGGGCAAAGGGAACAGGGAAGCCTCAGCAGCATCAATCCTGGCACTGGAGAAGGATCTCACCCGCCTCCTGCCCTGCCTCCTAGAAGCTGTCCCAGAAGTGAGCTGCATCTCAGTCCACAAAACCATTCTGCAGGTTCAGGATATGCCACCAATTCATAGAAAAATCACAAAATCACCAGGTTGGAAGAGACCCACTGGATCATCGAGTCCAACCATTCCTATCAAACACTAACCCATGTCCCTCAGCACCTCATTCACCCATCCCTTAAACCCCTCCAGGGAAGGGGACTCAACCCCCTCCCTGGGCAGCCACTGCCCAGTGACCCTTTCTGTGAATTTTTTTTCCTAATGTCCAGCCTGAACCGCCCCTGGTGGAGCTTGAGGCCATTCCCTCTCATCCTGTGCCCTGTCCCTTGGGAGAAGAACCCAGCTCCCCCCTCTCCACAACCTCCTCTCAGGTAGTTGTAGAACTGTGCTTGTGCAGCCACCCTGTCGCCAGAGCTGGCTCCCTGCGATTTCTGCCTTTTCCCAAAGATCAAGTCCGTGCTCAAAGGAACTCGCTTGTCATTGGCAGAAGATGTGAAAGCAAAACCAACAGAGAATCTCAACAGCCTTTCAGAAAATTATCTAAGGACTCGCTTTGAACCTTGGCAGCATCACATGCAACCACACGTCAGCTCAAAAGGGAACTAATTTGAAGGTGACCACAGTAGATTTTCTTAATTAATTAAATAGCTACAGACACTGTCTCAGTTTGTGTCAAACCTTGTATTTTTCTTAACCAAAATGAAAATAATTTCAAGGCCAAGTCATGTTTCAACACTGAAGAACAGTCTTTGCGGCTAACACACAAACACAGTCTTTGCTGGTAGCACCAACA
>WAAB01002661.1:4231-53398 GCA_013389865.1 Piaya cayana
TGGGCAACCTGTACCAGTGTTTCACTGCCCTCATTTGTAAAAAAATTCTTCCTTATATCCAGTCTAAATCTACTCTCCCTTTGTTTAACACCACTACCCTTCATCCTACCCCTGTACTTACAGATAAAGAGCCCCTCCCCACCTTTCCTGTAGCCCCATTACAGTATTGGAAGGCTGCTCTAAGGTCTCCCTCCAGCCTCCTCTTCTCCAGGCTGAACAATCCGAACCCTCTCAGTCTGCATATAACCCTGCAGTATAAAAATGGGGGATAAACTATAATGAAATGAGAAATGAGCAGCTGGGGACACAGGTGTGAGATTAGGCCTTGCAGATGGGCAATAGTTCCCCGTTTGCTCTATCTGTTCAGAAAAACCACAAGACTCAGCATATATCAGAGATAAGAGCACACTGAAGGGCAGCTGCTGGCCTTATCACTGATGCTTGCCTTCTTCCCTGTGGAACCGATTTCCCTACACTAATGAATCTCTTTCATTCCCTGTGTGTGGGGCTAAAATTAAGGCCAGATAGGAAAAGCCACAGAAAGAACCACAATGACGAGCTGAAGAAAAGCTGTGTAGGCTTGCACCACACACACAGCAGTTTAGGTGTTTCAGGGTGCTTGTGCTCCTTCACTTAACACTGCTCTCTGCCACTGGACAGCAAGTGGGTCTGGTATAGGCTAACCACAGGCAAATAGGCTTCATGAGCAGGAAAGAACATCATAGAATCATAGAATGGTCTGGGTTGGAAGGGACTTTAAAGATCAACCAGTTCCAACACCCCTGCCATGGGCAGAGGCCCCTTCCACTTCATCAGGTTGCTCAAAGCTCCATCCAGCCTGGCCTCCAACACCTCCTCAGACGGAGCATCCACAACTTCTCTGGGCAACCTGTGACAGTGCTTTACCAACTTCAAAGTAAAAAAAAATTCTTCATAATATTTAACCTAAATACAGCTTCTTTCAGCTTAAAACTGTTCACCCTTGTCCTATTTCTGCACTCCCTGGTCAAGAGACAGTCCCCAGCTTTCCTGTAGGCCTCCTGTAAGTACTGGAAGGCTGCTCTAAAGTCTCCCCAGAGCCTTCTCTTCTCTAGGCTAAACAAGTCCAACTTTCTCAGCCTGTCCTACTACAGGAGGTGCTCCTGCTCTCAGATCATTGTGGCTACTTGTGGACTCGCTCAACAGATCCTTCCTTTGCTGAGGACTCCAGAAACTAATGCAGTACTCCAGGTGAAGTCTTACAAAAGCAGAGTAGAGGGGAGAATCACCTCCCTGGTTCTTCTACAAAGTAGACAGAAGCACTTCCCATGCTGCTAAATCAGCAACTCCATCTTAAGAAAATGAGTACAACACTAGTTCCAGTGAATTTTCCAGGTGCTACCAGCATCTCCTCTCTATCAACACTCAACATTATCCGCTGCCACCACTTCTCCAGCCAACAAACACTTCCCTGCGATTACCATGAACTGTGCCTACCAAGGGTCTCGACTGCATGCAGGTTTCTGCCCTCATTCAGACTGATCCAAGTGTCACTAAAGCCAGGATGAAAATTACCTTAGTGACATAGAGTGTTTTCCCTATGGTACCCACTTAATTAAATATTGAAGGAGCTATTACCTTTCAGGGATGCTTGTGCACTGGCTGTGTCCATTATTTATAACATAATGTATTCATTATGCATTTTATTCCATGCTACTATCTGCTGATCTCATAACAAGCCCTTAAAAACATTTTAAAGCAATTAATCTTACCTTAATTACAGACAAATAAATATAGAAGCCCCAGGATATCTCTTTTTTTAATATTTATTTGAAGCAAGTAAACATACCTAGAAATACATCTGGTAATCAGGAAAGACAGGGACAAAGGCATGGGAATTGCAGAACTGGTGACAGGCACATTTGAATTCGCCACAGTAAAATTGCCAGCTTTGTCTGTAATGTTTGGGAAACATTAAGATATGTCCTGCTGCAGCTTCCATCCCACAACAGGGTCCTCTTCTAAAGAAAAATGGACCACAAGACACTGCCCCCTCTGTTCTCTTTAATCCTGACTGTACAAGCCAAGGCTTATCACTCCAAAATACCTTGTTTTTTCCTGCCTCCCACTGTCCTCCTAACCTCAGATTGCAGGCACAGCCATTCTCTCAGTCAACAGGTGTCACCACTGAGCCATCTCAGGTTGTCCCTTGTCCTTTCCTCTTCCAGCTGAAAGCTAACACTTCATTTCTGCAGACAAATCTGGTTGTAAAGCCCAAACTCATCTTAGTACATGGGTGCCTGCTTCCCACTGTCCTTGGGGAGGATACAGGCACTGTAACAGACATTTAACATGGCAGGGAAAACAGCTGGTTTGTTTGAGTCTGTATTGTACCATTAGGGTCACCTTTCACAGTCCAAGATGAGGAAATCAGCTGTGGGACTCCCTCCATCAAAGTCTGCATCTTAATGTAGTCCTCCTATTCTGTCTCCCACATCCATACCAACATGATGGCTACTGAAAAAACTCTTCAAGGGTTGGGAAAATAAAGGAAAAAAGGCAGGGGGAAGGAACAAAAGAATCTCTACACACAAAAAGGAAGCACCTTGTCAATTCCCACATGTTAGATCATGTAACATACAGGGAAAAAAATACAGTCACCATTAATACTCATCTTCTGTGCAACTTCATTGGCTTACCAGAACTAACTCCTGTGTTTGGCAACTATATGGAGAAACCTCATACTTCAGAGGAGTTTGCCTTCTGGTCAAACACAGCAATCACAAGTTCTCTGGTGCTGAGCACATGGGTCAGCTCTTGAACAAAGGGACACAACTCAGCAGAGAACTTTCGTAGTGCCCCAGGGTTAGAGTGCCCAAGCTGCCACAGGGGCACAGAGGGCATCACAGGTTGGTTGCTGCAATGGTGTAGAGGTCTGCTGCAAAACACTGATGCAAGCCTGACCAAACAGACCTTAAGGAATACACTACTCCAGATGGCCAAAGCTGGACCAGCCCTGTCTTTTCTGATCTTTCCCTTTCACCTGTGGGGAAAAAGGCACAAGGAAGATAGCGGTCTATAATGACATCTCAATATTGATAAACATGGACAGCAGAGAAAAAACATGGCATGTTCATCCTCAAAAAGAATTTAATGAAAACCCCATTCCAAAACTAAGTGAGGACTCAAAGAATAGGATCTGTCACCCTTGCAGTCAATAGAGAAAACTGTTACTGGCTTCAACAGATTTTAGACTGGCCCTTAAATGTACTGGCAGGGTGATATTAGCATATGAACCTTCTGAAACATTTCAAATGGTGGTTTCCATATTAAGCCTTGACTGACATTTGTAGAGACTCCTTTGCAGATCACAGTGAAAATGCAGCCTGTCCCTACAAGCAGGTGCTGTGAATGCACTCCCTATCCCAACTGCATACTACACTCCTACTCTTTTCACTTGGGGAATGTTTCCCTACTTGCTGAAAGACAGACGCAAAGGCAGACACAAGCCCAAACAGGTACCAGTCACGCACAGTGTGGCTGCACCTCAACCCTTCTCCTCTGAGAAATTAGCCTGGCCCAGCCCAACTTAGTCCCTCATTCACACAGAGGAAGGGCATCTTTCTAGTAAAATCCCAAACAGAACTTTCCAAAGTATTTTCTTAAGGCAACAAATAATACTACAGGGGGAAAAAAAGCTTCTATTTTTAACCACAGATCCTGGCAGAAAAGGCTAGTACTCCACACCATACCAGAATCAAGTGTTTGACACTGTCCTTCCTTTATAAGGCTTGAAGAATGGCTGGACCCTCCAAGAAGCAGTATGTGTTCCTTATTTACCCTGAAGTGAGACTCTACAGACCCGGGTTTTAATTCACTGCTCTGCTCTTAGCCCGTGAGGTGACCTTGGACAAGTTGTTCTGTCCAGATTCTCAGCTGGTGCCGGCTGGCACTGTGCCACGAAAGTCAATTTAAACAATTTGAGACTCCAGTCCTACAGTCCTCGGAGTCCTCAGCCTCCCTATCCAAACAGCACTGTCAACTGCTCTTGAGATGATTTGGAAATGTGCACCTAAGTGACAGGTAGCAGGGTTAAAAGAACTCGGGCTTCCCTTGGAAAATACATATTTTTCACTATAATGAAACAAAAAAGCCTTTATTGTTTTTTTTTAAATAGCCTCATGATAAAGGTTTTAAAAACAAAACCACCAATGCTGGTTTTTTTTTTTATTTTACAACGTTACACATTAGCTGATGCAAAATCCCTAGAGATTTTAACTTTAGCACACTGTAACGGGGGGTGACTGACAGGTTTTTTTTTCATTCTTCTAAGTTTCACTGTCATTCCAAAATCTTCTCAAATTTCTCTCTCAATTTATCATCACCAGTGGTACTGCTGAGTGCTTCCTCATTGCAGTGAGAAGCCAAATGCTTGATACCCTCTTGCAGGAATGCTGGATTCCAGGAGAGGCTTGGGGTCACTAGATCTTGTGCTTTTCATCACAGGAAGCTCCTAAGACCTGGAAACTCCAGAGAGTGTCTAAATAAAGATGAAAAATGGCCAATTCCTTCATCAAGATCCATCCTAGGAAGAAACTACCTTGTATCAGAAAGACTTTCTTCTGCCTGTGGGCAAAGTTTCCCACTTTAAGGTTAATTTACCTCCATGGATAACATACACTGATGCAACCTCCATTCTAGTCCTGCCACCAGGTCCTGATCCATATCGGTGATCCAGCCTGACTTCCAGACATTGTCCCCACTGCAACCTGGGTCAGGTTGGCGAAGTCCAGCCAGCCAGACAAGTAGCTAGATGCAAATCCTGTCTCTTCTGGCACAGCAGCATCCACCGCCTCCCCAACAGCACATGCCTCAAGGCTCCTCCTTGGTCTCAGCTAACACTAACCAGCTTGGGGCACTGCTACCCACAAGAAATGTATTTTGTCTCACCAAACACCTGAAGCCTGGGAAATCAGGGAAAGAATCCAGTAGGTTGTGTTGCTCCATGGGTCACCACCAGGCCATGGGGTGTCCACAACTTGGTCTGGTGTGTGGCACAAACACCCTGGAAGGCAGAACTTGGACAAAAACAGCCACTCATTTCCAGCAGAAATCTTAGGAAAGTACCTCTCAAGTAAGTCCTCTTACAGGTCTCCCTCATCACAGACACAGCATCATCTCTGCAAGTCTAGGACCAGTGGGAGATGAGGACTGCTCCTCACGTTTCCTAGGTCCTGCTCCTCACGTTTCCTAGGTCCATAGGACTTCCCCTTGAAACACACAGACCATGTCCCAACACTGCGCAACAGCAAGACAGCACTCCTGCAAACTCCCTTTGGATTGTTCTTTGACTCAAACATCTTTTACTTTACTCAGTTACACTCTTGGAAAACCCCTCTACCTCTGAACAATCTTGATTTGTTGCCTTCTCTGATTTAGTACAAGAATAAATCCAAAGAAAATGAAATTCAATTTATTTCACTTTGTCAGCAGCAAAATTAACTCAAGGGTTTTTTTAAAGTATTGCCTCTTCTCCTCCTCCCTCCCCTCCAACTATACTGCTTTCTGAGGAGGAGTCCACAGCAACCAATGCCTTACCATGAGCACAACTGATGGAACCTGTTGAACAAGCATATCATGAACAAGCAATATATAATATAGATGACAGTTTGCTGGGTTGGAAGGAAGCTCTATGGGACAAAGGAGTTTTTGGCTCAGTTTTCACAACAGAGCTTGTGAGAATCCCAGCGCTAGCCATTACACTCAAAATTGTGGCAGGTTGGCTTCTGCTCACCAATACCTGAGACGCAAAACCTGTGCTCAGTCAAACCATCTTAACCATAGTGCTATATGTTGGTTACACCATGGGCTCAGTCCATCCATCTGTCCAGCAGCCTACACCCTTGAGAGGACTTTACACCACCCCATGAATGAAGTGTTTTCTTGCTGTGCAGTTTGGTGGCTGTTGACCTCAGGGCTCTACAGCATACTCTGTCCCAATATCTGCAGCAGCACAACAGTGCCCTTCTCTAAAGAACGGAGCAGAACATATACACCAAGTAGGATCATGGCCAGAATCCTCACCAGCTCCTTTACTGGACTTGCTGAGCATGAAAGGAAGACATTTAACAACTCTTTTCTACTTGCCACCACCCTGTGAAGTGGCACATCATACATACCTACTCTATTCTCCTGAGATCTCACCTATAGCTCTGCATTCAGTTCTGAAGTCCTCAGCACAAGAAGGACATGAATCTATTATAGTAAGTACAGAGGATGCCATGAAGATGATCTAAGGGCTAGAGCACCTCCCATACAAGGACAGGCTGGAGAGTTGGGGTTGTTCAGCCTAGAGAAGAGAATGCTCTGGGGAGACCTTAGAGCAGCCTTCCAGTGCTGAAAGGGGCTACAAGAGGGCTGGGTAGGGGTTCTTCATCAGGGAGTGCAGGAATAGGACAAGGGGGACTGGTTTTAAGCTGAAAGAGGGCAGATTTAGATGAGGTAATAGGAAGAAATGTCTTCCTGTGGAGGTGGTGAGGCACCTGCACGGGTTTCCCAGAGAAGTTGTGGATGCCCCATCCCCTGAAGGTGTTGGAGTCCAGGTTGGATGAGGCTTTGAGCAACCTGATGCAGTGAAAGATGTCCCTGCCCGTGGCAGCGGGGTTGGAACTGGATGATCTTAGAGGTCTCTTCCAACCCAGGCCATTCTACAACTCTAAAACCAGACACCAAATGCTATGAGACTTTTAGTATACGTCGTTGACTGCAATATCAATTAACATGGCTTACGTTATTGTTTTCCCTGAAATGAACTGTTGTACTGCCTCAGCACATGCAGTGTTCATTTAAGAGAGTTTCTTTCTGTCCTATTCTTCCTTGTGAGCTGGCACCAAAATACGCATCAACTATCACAGACAAGTGCACCGAGAACTGCAGGGCAGATCTTCTCAGAGGAGAAAGGAATGTCCATGTAAGGCTCGTTTCTCTTCCTGCTTTATGTTACAGGATGTTCTGGCCATCTTAGGGAAAAAAAACCCAGCTGAGTCTAACTCCAAATGAGAATTATTTTAATAGCAGACCCTTCAGTTGTTTGTAGTTCAGTTAGCATGTTTTTGGCTTGCATATCAAAAAGATTCTTCTCCTGGACTTCAGCAGGCTCTTTCCTAATTGAGCTATCAAAATTTGTTTGCAGTTCTTATTTGATAGGTGATGCCTGCTGCAGCAGCAAGCACCAAGGAGAAGCCTTAGCATATCAAAGGTTTCTTTAGAATGGCACAGTCAGCACCATCCAAACATGTCTTTCTCCCCTTCCACCATCACAGAAGATGAGATAAACTGTGCTTGGAGAGAACGCCCTGGCTGCTTGCTTTTTATCCCTCAGCCATCACAGGGCCACGGGAGACTTCCCACATCAGGACACGCCAGCACACTGTAGACTGATGTATAAACCCATATGCAGACCTACAATAGCCTACAGGAAAGTTGGGGAGGGGCTCTTTATCAGGGAATGTAGGGATGGGACAAGGGGAAATGGTTTTAAGCGGAAAGAGGGTTGATTTAGGTTGGATATTATGAATAATTTTTTTCTGTAAGGATGATGAGACACTGGCCCAGGTTGCCCAGAGAAATCATGGATGCACTATCCCTGGAGGTGTTCAAGGCCAGGCTGGATGGGACTTCGAGCAGTGTGATGCAGTGGAAGGTGTCCCTGTCCATGGCAGGGAGGGTTGGAACTGGAAGATTTTCGAGGTACTTTCCAATTCAAACCATTCCATGATTCTATAATTCCATGATTCTTTGACCTGCATCCCACCTAGGCCTTTGCCATTCCTGTGCTGGGAGAATCATGCAAAATCCGCTCACGTCTCAGTTTCCCTACTGTATAATTCGAGGATTTGCTTCCTTGCCTCATTTCCTCTGAAAAGGCCACGGACTGACGAACAGCTTGAGTGAGGAAGGATCTGGTTAACCTTGTGTACACACACACACACACACACGAGCCCACTTGAAGTCAATAGCATTACTTCACACGCTACAAGTCAAGCACTTGCCCCTGGATCATGGTCCAACTGCCTATGGACACACAAACATGGCTGTTAGCCAAAGTACTGCACACACTACTGGAGGTATAGAAAGGTCAGACCAGACTGTGAATCTCAGCCACTAAGCACAGCTGCTCGGCTCGCAGCTCAGCAAAGGAATGTTTCAAAACAACGAAATCTGTGCCTCCAAACCAGTTTTGACACTCCCTTCTGCATAGTAGCATTTTTTCTGCAAAGAAAGGTATGTTCCCTTTCCTGTGCATACGTTCACATCCACCAACACAGTATCCGCAACCTGGCAGCCTGCAGAGCTGCGTTAGAGGATGGTGTGAGCCAGCAGATATGACAGGAGCCATGCTCCCACTCCCCTCTCCTCTGAGCCTGCAAGGCCGTTTCCAGGCCCCAAAGAAGACTTGAGGACCATCTGCTTCCCACACACAAGGCTTATAGGCAGATAACATTCAATCCCATCTCTTTAGCAGCCCATGTTAGCCAAGAAAGTCCATAAAAGGCAAATAAAGTCCCAACAAGTACTGTCCCACACAGCCTTCTCCCTGGACACCACATCTGGACTCCTCTTCAATGCCTCCCTTTCTTCAAGAGAACAAGACACAGGACTTCTCCCTGGAGTCCTTACACAGTGCTCCTAGTATCACAGATGCCGCCAAAAAATTCAGCTTAAACATCTTCAGTTCACATCAGGCTGCAACTTTTAATCCAGCCTGGGATTGTCTCCAGTTACTGTGGGCTTCTATTAATCAGCCCTTGTTGCTGGATAAATTCTCCCATCCTGCTCCCTTTCCTTCCTTAACCCCAGCAGTACAACATACTGAGAAATCCCCTTGTTTCAAGAATTTTCTCAGCCTATACCAAAAGAAAAGCTTGACATCTAGAGATTTTACTTTTAAATATGAGTACTAAGCTGAAATGCATCCATGCTGAGGTACAAACACATCAACTGCATATATTTGATGACTTACAGAACTACAAGTGTTCTTTTGATGTAGTTGGCTCCACTGCCAAACCAATGGAGTCCTCGGCACCCTCAAAATCCCCATGTACAGTGGGGTCATCCCACAACCATTCCCATATCAAGGTAGTTGATCTAAGATCTAAGTCTTGCCTGAACAGGCACTTTTCTGACTGCTGTGGAGACTTGACCTTCAATGGAAGACGATGCAAAAAAAGATAACGTAAACTTTGCTGGGAGACAAGATAAAGGGAGATGGAACTGTCCCTTAGGGGTTTCAAGTAGCTAACTGCAAACTCCCGAGTCAGGATGCCCTTGGCAGTAAATAACACAAGGACAGGCTGTTCAGAGCTGCAGGAGTGTGTAACAGTCCAGCAATGATTCCACGGAGAGAAGGAGGTAAAACACCTTCATCCCTTTAGGGTCAGCCAAGAATCCACTCATAAGCTGTGAATTACACACATTTACCACTTTCATTTTCACAGGATTTCCCTTTCTTTGATGCTGTGAGTAATGCAGAGCAGCCACAAAGATTTACTCACTCTGCAACATTATTCTTCAGAGAGCATGTCTACAGGACACAATGATTAAAGTGGCAGGACTATAAACATCCTTCCCACACCTGGGCATACTGCTTCTTCCTATAAAGCCACAGCAGTGGTAAAAGAATATGATGAGGTTACCAACAGCTCTTGGCATCGGTCTGACTTGACTCATGGTGATATTAAAGGTAAAGCCTAGAGCAGAACAAAGGTTTTGAAAATCCTCATCACTTTTTTAAAATCACAGAATCATAAAATGCTTTGGGTTGGAAAGGACCTTAAAGCCCAGCCAGTTCCAACTCCCCTGCCATGGGTAGAGACACCTTTCACTGCATCAGGTTGCTCAAAGCCTCATCCAACCTGGCCTTGAATGCCTGCAGCAATGGAGAATCCACAGCTCTGGGCAGCCTGTGCCAGTGCCTCACCACTCTCACAGGAATAATACTTCTTCCTAATACCTCATCTAAATCTCCCCTCTTTTAGCATAAGCCTGGTCTCCCTTGTCCTATCCCATCAACTGATAAAGAGCCTCTCCCCAGCTTTCCTGTAGGTCCCCTTTAAGTACTGGAATGCTGCTATAAGGACTCCCTGGAGTTTTCTCTTCTCCAGGATGAACAATCCCATGCATAAATGCTGGTCTAGGGGCATGGAAGACAAGGCTGGAAAAAGCAAAGACCTCCCCCCCCTTTTTTTTTGGGGGGGTGGGGTGGTGAAACCTGCACCTCTGCAACTCAACTGGCTAGCTGGAGGCTGTGAAAAGTGATGCTCCTCAGAGTAGGTGACAAAGCACAGACCCAGCTCCCCATGGCAGTGCAGCCGATCACTGTGCCTGCGGAAGAAACCTGCATTTTTGCAGAAACTGCCTGAAGAAATTGCACTGGCTTCTAAGTAATGGCAACAAGATGCACACCTCAGGCTCTATGCTCATTGAACCCCATGTGGTTTGCACTTGAAAAAACCCAAACTCCAAAGTTTTCAGTGACAGGTTTCATGAGACCTGGCTCTTTTCTTCAAGTCTTATCTCAGGGAAGGCTGTACGAAAACTAAATTTTTTATGCTCCTGTGTGGACAGGAAAGCTAGAAAGGGTAACTTAAACCACTCCAAAGGCATGGAAACCAGAAGTAATTAAAAAAAAAAAAAAAAAAAAAAAGGTTATTTTCCTACCTACCGTAGAGCTACCATCAATTTGAAGAGAGAATGACAGAGACAAAATAGAGAAACATGCCCTGGAGTGGACTATAACACTTAGAAGCAGGGTCAGCTCCAGAGGTGAGAGAAGTTTTCCGGTTGCAGTACTGGCTTAACGACCCTCTCCCATCCCAGGGCAGATTCCTGTTCATAGCTTCACTCCCAGGAGGCCACAACCGTGATCACCTACCATATGAATACATGATGAGCTCAACACAGTCTTTCCTTTGACCAAAAATGGACAGCATGACCAACCAGCCTTCTCAACATTAAGGACCACTTAAGATTAGCAGCAGGAGCAAACTACCAAAAAAGGGCTTAGACAAAACCACCAGATCCTGCCCACCTTACCCATAAGCTCTGACCATTCTGACCATGGCCACCACTCAAAGGTTCTCTGTTCAGCCATGGCTTGGTAAGACCCTTCACCAAGTCATTTTAGTCTGCTAATTTGGCAGAAAAAGTCCTTTATTTATCCTGGGCTAGTTTTCAACTGTATTAGATGGCTGAAAAGATTCATCTAAGGGCCACCAAAATGCCAGAGGCCATGCAAAAGGAGGCAAAGAGGAAAGGAGCCACCACAAGCAACAGACAGGGCAGGACTGAGCACTTACAGTTAGGCAGATATGGAACCACAAGCCTACTTTCCCTTAATGGGTACTAAAGAAATAATAACTGTTGAGTTTTTCTGCTATTCACTGTCTCACAGTCTTGTGTTTGCTCTGTTTATGAACAGCTGGGCAACGTTTTACCTTCATGCCCTGCCAAAGCTGGAACTCCCAAGCATCCTGCATTCACATTCTGAGGACCAAGTTCCTGTGACTTTTAGGTGGCGTGTAACAGTTCACCTGAGACACCCAATTTTGGCAAAGTGGCAACCCTGGCACACATCCCAGCACTTCCATAACTTTTTAATTAAGCAGACTCCAAACACTTAGAGGTATGGAGATCTGGACATTTTTAAGGTGGTTCTTCAGGGAGACCCTGAAGTAAGCACAAATACACAGCAAGGTGTACGAGCCCTGTTCTGTCAGTACCATAAGCAGATACTAAAAGTTCAGTGCATCTTTAAGCATGTTTCCCCATGTTCCTTTCAAGCCCAACAGCCTCACCCCTGCTGCTTCCCGAGCTGTAAGTTTCTCAGTAGAAGACTTCACTCAGTCGTCTGTTGGTGCAGGACCTTGAACAAGTACCGAATAAATTTATTGCAAGGCTAAACAAGCTCCCTGCCAAAGAGGTCACATACCACGCTCTGGCCTGATGCCTCTCCCTAGTTTATGAGGGTAAATTCCCATATCCAGGGGTCCAACGATTACAGCATTACATCTGGGCTAGGATTACTCTAAGTGAAGCTAGGATTACGCTTCACCGAAGAGGTGAGGAAAACAACTGCTTTTGTGCTTTCATTGCATGACCTCTAAAGTTCGGTTTGGGTTTCTTGGTTTGCACAAACCAAAACATTCAAATGAAATCAGGGAGTTTTCACTTAATTCCCAGCTAGAGGACCAGGATCTGTCACACCAAGGTTCTTCAAGACTATTTTGGTAGTAAGAAGATCTGTAAGGAAAAGCCCTTTGAGGCAGAGCCCGTGACAAAGCAGTCAGGAGGAAACAGCCTACATGGTTCATTCCAGTCTTGTGAGCTCTTCCAACTAGCACAAGGGTGGAAGGTGGGCACGCTGGGATCTTTGCGCCCCATCTCCTGCCACACCACCTAGCACTGCTTAGAGGTTTTCTGTAAGTGTGTTATTGTGGCATGGATGCTCTCCACCCCCTGCAGTGCAGAAGAAGGATCAGGTAACTATTAGTCCTATAAAAAGAGCCTGAGCTTTGGATTTGGAGTAAGTCTCAGAGCTAGTCAAAATGCACCTGGCAGGCCCTGCTCCACCATTCTTAATATTCCACTCCTGTCAAGTTAAAGCAAGACTTAAAAGCAAACTAAGCCCTCCACACTTGAATCATACAGGCAACTCCATTTGCTTGGATGTGCCCATCCCCATGAGTAAGGGTTGCAGAATCAAACCCAGCTATTGCTTACCATACAGCCAAAAACACACACGCACACAGAAAGAAGAAAAGATAGATGCCCCTGCTATTTTTGCTATCCATGACAGCAAACTAGTAAGAGGCCTGACTCAGAAGCCTCCCTTGAAAAACCTGAATCACCACCATTTAGAAGATGGTTTCATATAACGAAGGAGTCACTCTTCTCCACTCCTTCCTCCCTTTATGAGAGAGAATTGAAGAGTCAGACTGATGAGGGGAGGCAGGAAAGAAAAAGTTGAAAAAAACCCCTGCAAACTTCTTGCTTTATTTGGCTCTTTCTACAAGGATGGCAGTCAGGCAGAATTTTGGAGGCGACTCATCGTGTTCAAGCTAATGAGCTTTCCTTCACCTCGAGTCGCCTTCAGCAGACCAAAAACCACATGGCAGTCCAGTAGTTGGCAGCTCTTTTTTAGGACTTCAGAGCTCTGCTTGTTATCAGTTATACTTGTTATTAATCAGTGTGACTTCCTTGATGTCAAAGCATAACCATGGACTTACACTGTTAGGAAGAGAGAAAGAGGCACTCCAGCTGTACGTTCCTCGCTGGGACAGACTTTGTGAACTTGGACTTCTTCATTTGCACTGTATACATTTTTGAAAGCCTGAGACTTGTCAACATAAAGATCTTTGGAATGACCCCCATATAAGCATCATGATATTTTATCAGTTTGCTGTTGTGTATCACTTAGCATCAGGAGATCTCAAAGCAACATAAAAAGGAAGCCTTGTTTTAGAGATGCAGCCAAACAAAGTGTAATGTCTAAGTCACTCAGAAAAGTAGTGGGAGCCACCAGAACAGAAAATCAGATCTTGTGCCCTATTCTGTATTGTCAGCTACTACAGACAGCTTATCTATGAAATGCTGTGGTTACCTGCCTCCTCAGGAAGCACTTTAGCCTATTTCTTGTGGGCAGATGCAAATATGTACACCCTGTAACTGGGGCTTTGGCACCTTGTGCCTCTCTGGAGACAGAGGTCATCTGTGACTCCAAAATCTGTGCTCCTCTAGATCCCGGCCATGGCCCCCTCAGCCTACATAGAGATGGTGGCTATGGGGAAGGGGGCTGAATAAGAAAAACAGCAGCATTAAAAGTGAGAATGAATTATCTAAAAAGGTAATCCAAGCTTAGGGTTGCTGGGCTGGACTGCATCTCGATGCAAAGGCTCTATGGGAGCAGCAGTCACTCTCCTGTCTCCACTGCACCCCAAGGAAGCCTATGCCTATCTTTACATCACCAATGGTCTCAATGGCATCAAGGAACTGCGCACCAGTCATGCACACTGCCAAACAAAAGCCCTCCATTCCTTACTCTGAAACCCACACTCCCTTGCTAGCAGGAACTGTTCTAGAAGCACAGGGCACAGCTGCCACCTCCTGCCATCCAACCTGAGCAGTACAAAAGGAGATGCCATCTAATATAAAGGCACAGCAGTCACGTCAAAAGTTTGCATTTAATCTTAAACCCCATGCTTTTACATGGGAAAAATATTTAAATCATTAAATTGAAACACATCTTCCCACCTCCCATCTAATAGCAACAGAAACAAACTGCAGAGAGTGTCAGACTGTTGGCTGTAAGTGAGGTTCCCAAGGGAGCTCAGTCACTAAGGCCCCATGAAAAGGCAGTGGACACAGCGGGCCCTGCGGAAAATTTCCACCTGTGCAATGATTCTTCTCATTGTCACTCCTGGCTCTGCGTGGCAGCAGACACACGGGGTGCCACATCTATTTTTCATCTCTCAGATTCATTTTAAGCTAACTCTGATCACAGACAAGGTGAGACACTACCTTGAACTGAAGCTAAACGGCAAGAGCCCTGACAAAAGTTAGCAATGCAAACTGGGGAACACTGAGCAATTCAAGCAAAGCACAGAGAAATTTATCTGTGGCACAGACTTTTACTGTGCCACCTTTACTCAGTGGATGGAGCTCCCTTCCACATTGGCAGTAAAGTTGTGTTCAAGGAGAGCAAAACACTGGGTGGAAAATACCACTACCCTTTAGAGAGAAGGGTGTACTCTGTGTCCTCTTGGAAATAGGTTTGAAATTTGCCTTTACTGCATATCAGGTGGCAAAGGTAAGAAGCGAGCAGCCAGTCTGCTCCCCTGGAGAACAGGCTGGAGACAGCTCAGTTTCACACCAACAGAAAGTGGAAAGAGATCACAGGTCTGGCCTCACTGGCATGAAAGTCAGAGGACACTAGAGGAAACACCTTCTCCCCTGCAGTCTTTGGAGTTTATGTAAAAGAAGGACTGGTATTAGCATCCCACATCCATGTATACTGTGTGGGTAGACGTAAATGTACTTAAGTACACACATACATCCCTGTTTACTTACAACGATGCTCACATCTTTCTCCTAGCCTTACTTCGCAGAAGTAATCACCATGGTCATGAAAAACAAGCTTAACTTATAGAATACATGCACAAAGAAAAAGAAAAATTTATTAATTTAAGACATTAAAGTCCCAAACCTTAAAAATCCACTCAAATACTGCTATAACCCATAAGAAAAACTGTGATCAAGTCTTTTCTGGTGTTTGTGCTCTTTCCTAAACATCAGAGCATTCCTTACACCATGCTGGACACCGCGAAACCCTTAAGACACATCTGTTTACTTAAAAAGCAAATTCAAGTCACGGAGGGGTACGCTCTCCTTCACTTAAAGCAAAATAAGCCTTGCGTAAATTCTGCTTACACTCACATATTTGCAATGCAAAATATAAATCGCTCGCTATCACCCTCTCTGTGCGGCTGTTGCAAAACGAAGCCGGAGACGGCCACTCGACACCCAAACCCGAGTGTCACCCTTCCAAAAATCTCTTTTCCTTCAGCGGACGGCACGGGGAACGCGTTCAAATCGGGCGAGAGAGGGGACGCCCCTGCCCCGGCCCGGCAGGTACCGGCGTGCGGGGAGGGAGCGCATCCCGGCATCTCTCCCGTGGGATGCAGGACGGATCCGCTCCGCCGAGCCCAGCTACCCCGGCGCTGACCGGAGACGGCCTCCCAGCTCCTCTCCTCACAAAGTTTCTCTCCTCTCCTCTGCCGGGGACCCCCCGCTACGGAGGAGTCTCCGTGGGCTTCACCTCCCCGTACCCGGCTCTCAGGGAAGGGCTCGGCTCCGCGCAGGTGACCCCGGCCCGCCCCCGTCTCCTCCCCAGCGCCCCCTCCGAGCGCCCCCCGAGCTCAGACTCACCGCCTCGACCCGCCGCGCAGCCGGCCAGCAGCAGGGCCAGGGCGGCCAGGGCGCCCAGCTGCCCCCGCAGCAGCTCCCCGCGCCGCCTCCGCCTCCTCCTCNAGCGGCGCGGGCAGCGGCAGCGCCCAGCCGGGCGGGGAGGGACCGGGGGATGCGGCGGGAGGGATGGGGGACGAAACTTCCCGGACGGCCCCCCTCTCCCCACCCTCCCGAGCCCCGCTCCCCGTCGCCGAGCGTCCGGGGCGTCTTCCTGGGCGGAGAGAAGGGGCGGAATCGCCCGCCGTGGGCTGCCCCGGACCCGCACCGTGCGGGTGGCCCTTCCTTGCACCGCCTGCCTCGGCCGCGGGAGAGGGGAGATGCGTGTGCCGGGCACGGGTCAGTCCCGGGAGAGGGGATCCTGAGTGTACTGCTCACCGTGAGCCGTATGGGAGGTGGTCCTGCATGTACCAGGCATTTGTGAGCCCCAGGAGAGGTGGTCCTGAACGTACTTGGCACGGGTCAGCCCTAAGAGAGGTGGTTCTATGTGTACCTGGCACGGGTCAGCCCTAGGAGAGGTGGTTCTGCGTGTACCACACAGGTGAGCCTTAGGAGCAGTGGTCCTGCGTCTACCAGGCAGGGGTCAGCCCTAGGAGAGGGGGGTCCTGCATGTACTGCTCACCGTGAGCCATATGGGAGGTGGTCCTCCATGTACCAGGCAATTGTGAGCCCCAGGAGAGGTGGTCCTGAACGTACTTGGCACGGGTCAGCCCTAAGAGAGGTGGTTCTATGTGTACCTGGCACGGGTCAGCCCTAGGAGAGGTGGTTCTGCGTGTACCACACAGGTGAGCCTTAGGAGCAGTGGTCCTGCGTCTACCAGGCAGGGGTCAGCCCTAGGAGAGGGGGGTCCTGCATGTACTACTCACGGTGAGCCATAGGGGAGGTGGTTTTGCGTGTACCAGCCATGGGTCAGGCCTAGAAGAGGTGGCCCTATGTATACCAGGCATAGGACACTGATTCGCACACAAGGTCAACCACAGGAGGGGTGAACACAAGAGAATCCACACACAGGGGTTTTGGTTGCCAGCACAGCCTTCTGCTGGCCTCATGCTCTGTGGCCATCATTCCATCAAGCTCTACCGGGCACTGCCACAGGCACCAGACCTTCCACAGCTACAACTGCAGCCCTTGCTTCTCCTGAGGCAAATGGGGAATTTCAGTATCATCATCTGGTCTAAAACCTTTACCTGTTCTTAAAGTGTCTAAAAAAACCCGAAAACCTAACAACCCAGTGTTCCTTCTGCTCTCTCCAGTGATTCCCCATTCCGAAGAGGAGGCAGCCCTTGCTGCAGTTCCTTTGCGTTTCATGAGCTGGCAATGTGTTTGTGCAGCCCAGAAAGGCGACTCTATCATGGTCTGCCTCCAAAGGAGTGTCACCAGCAGGGTGAGGAAGGAGATTCTGTCCCTCTATTCTACTCTCATGACACCTCGCCTGGAGTCCTGCACTTAGTTCTGGAGTCTTCAGCACAGAGTTCACAAAGATGATCAGAGGGCTGGAGCACCTTCCATACAAGGACAGGCTGAGAGAGTTGGGTTTGTTTAGGCTAGAGAAGAAAAGGCTCTGGGGAGACCTTACAGCAACCTGCCAGTACTAAAAGGGGACTATGGGAAAGCTGAGGAGGGATTCTGTATTAGGGAGTACAGGGATAGGACGAAGGGAACAGTTTCAAGCTGAGAGAGGGTAGATTCAGATGAGATACTAGGAAGAAATTTGTTACTATGAGTCTGGTGAGGCACTGGCCCAGGTTGCCCTGAGAAGTCATGTCTGCCCCATCCCTGGAGGTGTTCAAGGCCAGGTTGGATGGGGCTTTAAGCAACGTGATACAGTGGAAGGTGTCCCTACCCATGGCAAGGGGGTTGGAAATGGATTATCTTTAAAGTCCCTTCCAACACAAACCATTCCATGATGCATACTGTCAAACTCTGGAGTATTCTCACGGGTTTTCCCACCCTTTCTCACACTCTGCTCTGAACATTTTGCTGGTTGAGCAACTGCCCACTCTACTTGCCCTTGAAACTGGTCCTGTGCAAGAGCAGGCAGGGGCAGACCTATTGCAGGCACTGCAACAACCAAGCTTCTGGGTACAGGCCCAGGCAGGGATGTGGGTGCAAGCCAATCAGCCTGGCTGTGCCAGCACTCGTGTTCATGCACTGGCGAGGAGCCGTGCCACCAGCTAGGGCACAGGACAGCCACTGCACAGCCACTTCACCTGTCCACCACTTGGGCTACCCAGTATAAAAACCTGCGCTGACCTGAACTTTTCATCCCTCCTCCACCATTTCAAATCATAATTATTATTGCAACATGAATGCGAACACCTACTGGCTGCACTGAAAACAGAATATTGTGTGCACATGTAACTGCCTCTACAGGGCCTGCAACTGTGGAGAAACACCATTATTTCCACTCTTCAGGAAGGGCACTGGAGTTGCATGACATATCTACCCGAAGGAGAATAAACCTTTGGCAGAGTCTGAGTTTAAATCCTGCATCCCTGAAACCAGAACTGCTGTTTGGGATCTTTCCCGGGCGTCCCAGCTCCCCCCCAGCATGAACATCCTGACAGCAGCTTTAGCAAGTGAGCTGGTAACACAGAGAGGAGCTGGCTGAGATCAACGAGAGGAGAGAGTGTGAAAGCATGGGCAGTGTTGTCTTCAGTGCGAACATGCTGAATTAAATCAAAGGAGATTGATGAAATGACAGAACAGAACCTTCCAAAAATATTTCAGGCATTCCATCATTTCGAGTTAAAATACTTCTGACAAGAACCCAAGCCGCAGACAGCAGCATGGAGCTTTCTGGTCCTCATCCGTCCCAGCTCAGCAGCTCTGCGACTGACAGCAGTGCTCACAACACACATAAAGAAGTTCTGCTCCTTTTGCACTGTGCCTGGGGCCAGCTCTTGCTGCGAGAAGGCCCTTCCACACCAGGGGTGACCCAAACCCTCATGAGTTGGCTGAAGGTGCACCAGGCACTTCACATGCGTGCTTGGGCTTTGGGGTGTGGGCACAGCAGCAGCCATCCAACATCCTATTTCAAAACACAAGCATATTATCCAGCCCAAGACAGAAAAACGCTTTTTGACTGGAAAACCGCCTTCAGATTAGATGAATGTGAGCCAGCAGTGTGTGCTGGCACCCAAGAGGGACAACCATGTTCTGGGGTGCATCAAGCACAGCATTGCTAGCTCATTGAGGGAGGTCGTTGTCCTGCTCTGCTCTGAACTGGTGTGGCCCCACCTTGAGTACTAGGTGCAGTTTTGGGTGCTGCAATATAAAAAAGATCTAAAGCTACTAGAGAGTGTCCAGAGGAGGGCCACAAAGTTGGTTAAGGGTTTAGGGGGAACCTTTGGACAACACCCTCTGACAAATTATTTGAATTTTTGGGTTGTCCTGTGCAGGGACAGGAGCTGGACTTAATGGTCCTTGTGGGTCACTTCAAACTCAGGATTCTGTGATTCTATTATTCTATGAACAAGAAAGCAGAAGAAATAGGTCTGTTCGTATTGTCTAAGTATTATCCAAGAATTGCTTTGGCTAGCTGCGCAGAGACACAGAAATGAAAGAAAACATCACTCCCAGTGTTTTTGATGAGTTACTAACCACTCTCATTATAATGAGAACGTCTCCTTCTGGGGTCAGCCTCTCATTATGCACTCAGCTTCCGACCTCTTCTCCAAGGGTTTCTTGCAATTCTGAACTTAATCAGGATGTCAGTTTTCAGCAGTGCTCTTAAAGATTTATTGATCGTGCTCCTACACACAACTTTAGAAACACTGGTATCCCTCTTGGCCCTAGGAAGGCAAAGCCAGTTGCCATCCAGATGGTAAATAGAGTAAGTTAACTACTGTCCTAGGATGTAACTATGGAAGAAGTGGGTTGGGTTGTTGTTTTTTTTCCCCAGTACAATGCACTCCCTTCCCCCTGGCAGGACAGGTTTTATCCCATGGTAAACAACTCTGAAACCTATAGCACTGTCAAACACTACAATGTCACCACAATGTATGAGAGAGCCTGGCTCATTGCTTGCTCTTGATCAATACCGTGTGAAAGTAATCAAGCAACACTGGGGTGAGAAGAGTTTAGTGGTGAATATCTCTGTTGTTGATATGACAGAGTGCTATGACAGCACCCTTAAAGTATTCCTTTTAAATCTAAATATCCTTTTGAAGTCTGTAAATGGGCAAAAACGTGACCCTGAGAGCCATTGCAAAATCATTATTCACCCCTCCATCCTAAGTCTCCTTTCCATCCTATTGCAGAGCTGCTCATGGACAACAAGGTGTAAGCTCCCTCTGTTGAGAATTAAAACTGGGAATATCTGGGAAACCTATGTAGCTTAGGAACAAATTTCCCACTGAGAATCACAAAGCAATTTAGCAAATTCCTTACTAGCATAGTAAGTACTGGCTTGTGAAACAGTTCCATTTCTGGGGAGTGTAAGATGGGAGATTCCCCTCTTCTCTCCCACTGATAAGTGAGTGTGTGGGTGGAGCAGGCTTTGAACTGATCTATCTGCAGAAGGAAACAGAAGGAAGGGAACCACTGTGGATGTTACTCTTCTGAGAGAAAAGCTCTTATATTTATCTTCCACAGGAGTCTTCTGCAAGAAAGAAAAAGAACTGCTAAAGAAAGAACAGAGGAGACTTACATGCTGCTGAATATAGAATTTGCTTTACATCGCCTCTTCCACTTTTTTCCTTTCACACTTGTTTCACTAATGACCATTTCAGTACTCTTTAAGGAGCAGCTCTTGGTCACCTCATATTCGAATGGTGTGTCACATTTAGGTCATCAGATCATAGCTCTGTACCACCTGATTCCACTTTCGTATAAAAAAATCCAAATCTGATGATTTCACTGCTTTTTGAGTGCCAGTTGGCAAAGATGCACATCAGAGATGATGTGACTGTTGGAGATGGTTGCAGGTGGCAGAACCACAACATGTTCTTTGAGGTTCCTTCTGCAATCCAAACTGAGGAAATCCTAGNGCAGCATGGAGCTTTCTGGTCCTCATCCGTCCCAGCTCAGCAGCTCTGCGACTGACAGCAGTGCTCACAACACACATAAAGAAGTTCTGCTCCTTTTGCACTGTGCCTGGGGCCAGCTCTTGCTGCGAGAAGGCCCTTCCACACCAGGGGTGACCCAAACCCTCATGAGTTGGCTGAAGGTGCACCAGGCACTTCACATGCGTGCTTGGGCTTTGGGGTGTGGGCACAGCAGCAGCCATCCAACATCCTATTTCAAAACACAAGCATATTATCCAGCCCAAGACAGAAAAACGCTTTTTGACTGGAAAACCGCCTTCAGATTAGATGAATGTGAGCCAGCAGTGTGTGCTGGCACCCAAGAGGGACAACCATGTTCTGGGGTGCATCAAGCACAGCATTGCTAGCTCATTGAGGGAGGTCGTTGTCCTGCTCTGCTCTGAACTGGTGTGGCCCCACCTTGAGTACTAGGTGCAGTTTTGGGTGCTGCAATATAAAAAAGATCTAAAGCTACTAGAGAGTGTCCAGAGGAGGGCCACAAAGTTGGTTAAGGGTTTAGGGGGAACCTTTGGACAACACCCTCTGACAAATTATTTGAATTTTTGGGTTGTCCTGTGCAGGGACAGGAGCTGGACTTAATGGTCCTTGTGGGTCACTTCAAACTCAGGATTCTGTGATTCTATTATTCTATGAACAAGAAAGCAGAAGAAATAGGTCTGTTCGTATTGTCTAAGTATTATCCAAGAATTGCTTTGGCTAGCTGCGCAGAGACACAGAAATGAAAGAAAACATCACTCCCAGTGTTTTTGATGAG
The DNA here is from genome assembly GCA_013389865.1 of Piaya cayana. Lineage (NCBI taxonomy): Eukaryota > Metazoa > Chordata > Aves > Cuculiformes > Coccyzidae > Piaya > Piaya cayana. Next base: position 26,033 of record WAAB01002661.1, read on the forward strand.
TTACTAACCACTCTCATTATAATGAGAACGTCTCCTTCTGGGGTCAGCCTCTCATTATGCACTCAGCTTTCGACCTCTTCTCCAAGGGTTTCTTGCAATTCTGAACTTAATCAGGATGTCAGTTTTCAGCAGTGCTCTTAAAGATTTATTGATCGTGCTCCTACACACAACTTTAGAAACACTGGTATCCCTCTTGGCCCTAGGAAGGCAAAGCCAGTTGCCATCCAGATGGTAAATAGAGTAAGTTAACTACTGTCCTAGGATGTAACTATGGAAGAAGTGGGTTGGGTTGTTGTTTTTTTTCCCCAGTACAATGCACTCCCTTCCCCCTGGCAGGACAGGTTTTATCCCATGGTAAACAACTCTGAAACCTATAGCACTGTCAAACACTACAATGTCACCACAATGTATGAGAGAGCCTGGCTCATTGCTTGCTCTTGATCAATACCGTGTGAAAGTAATCAAGCAACACTGGGGTGAGAAGAGTTTAGTGGTGAATATCTCTGTTGTTGATATGACAGAGTGCTATGACAGCACCCTTAAAGTATTCCTTTTAAATCTAAATATCCTTTTGAAGTCTGTAAATGGGCAAAAACGTGACCCTGAGAGCCATTGCAAAATCATTATTCACCCCTCCATCCTAAGTCTCCTTTCCATCCTATTGCAGAGCTGCTCATGGACAACAAGGTGTAAGCTCCCTCTGTTGAGAATTAAAACTGGGAATATCTGGGAAACCTATGTAGCTTAGGAACAAATTTCCCACTGAGAATCACAAAGCAATTTAGCAAATTCCTTACTAGCATAGTAAGTACTGGCTTGTGAAACAGTTCCATTTCTGGGGAGTGTAAGATGGGAGATTCCCCTCTTCTCTCCCACTGATAAGTGAGTGTGTGGGTGGAGCAGGCTTTGAACTGATCTATCTGCAGAAGGAAACAGAAGGAAGGGAACCACTGTGGATGTTACTCTTCTGAGAGAAAAGCTCTTATATTTATCTTCCACAGGAGTCTTCTGCAAGAAAGAAAAAGAACTGCTAAAGAAAGAACAGAGGAGACTTACATGCTGCTGAATATAGAATTTGCTTTACATCGCCTCTTCCACTTTTTTCCTTTCACACTTGTTTCACTAATGACCATTTCAGTACTCTTTAAGGAGCAGCTCTTGGTCACCTCATATTCGAATGGTGTGTCACATTTAGGTCATCAGATCATAGCTCTGTACCACCTGATTCCACTTTCGTATAAAAAAATCCAAATCTGATGATTTCACTGCTTTTTGAGTGCCAGTTGGCAAAGATGCACATCAGAGATGATGTGACTGTTGGAGATGGTTGCAGGTGGCAGAACCACAACATGTTCTTTGAGGTTCCTTCTGCAATCCAAACTGAGGAAATCCTAGTTAGCTGACTTTGGCATCAGCTTGGCTGAGGAGGGGAGATAGCAGATGCACAAACATCTCCTCTTACATGATTACAGTCTCTGCAGGACAGCAAACTGCTGCTGCTTTCAGCAGTTTCTCACAACTTCCAGTTTGTGTCTGGGTACCTGTGTATTGTACTGTCCAGAAATACCAACTGAAGGACTGCCTGGCCAAAACTCTTGTTGGAACCAGTCTTAATACAGAACAGACTTAATCAGTGTCTTAAGTCTTAATCAGTGTGACAGCATGCAATAAACCTTATCTCGGGTCTGAAAAAGAACAGAGGTGCTAAGAAAAGTCTTCCTTTCCCAGATGCATCCTGCAATGCTTTAGTGAAGAATGTGGAGTCCCCACAAGTCACTACTTGTATCTCTGNTTCAGGTATTTGTAGAGAGCAATGAGGTCTCCCCTCAGCCTCCTCTTCTCCAGGCTAAACAGCCCCAGCTCTCTCAGCCGCTCCTCATAAGGCCTGTTCTCGAGCCCCTTCACCAGTTTTGTTGCTCTTCTCTGGACGCTCTCTGTTTGCTGCCCTGTAAACTGTTCTGCTGGGAGGGCCATGGAAATGCTGCAGACTCCGGAGGAGGTCCCATTAGATTTGCAAGGACTCTAAGAAAGGTTCCCAGAGAGCTGGCTCTTGGAGGGGCAGAAAGATGCGCTTCTGTTCTTTCCAGAGCCTTATCACAGTATAAAACCACATAAAGCATCGGGAGAAAACTGTGCAAATCACAGAATACAGATGTGTAAAGATGACAGCCAGCTGTGCCTTAGTGGAGCTAAGGGAACAGTTGTAACTGTTTCAAGGAGAACAAACAGCCTTGCGTACTTGGCATTTTCCCCTACAAACCAAGCCAAGTTCTGCTCTTCAGACCAAATAAAGATTTTCTTCTGTTTGGACTGGCAGATTACACTCACAAAAAGCTTTCAACTCTGGAGAAAAATATTTAGGATTAATGTGGAGCAGTATCTTTAGGTAGACATTAGCCAGCCAGAATCCAGGCTATCGGGTACAGCAATCTCCAACTAGTGGGCAGCATCCTGAGTCAGTTCAGAGGACTGAACAGGGGCTGGACACCAGTGCTTGACATCTGCTCTGGAGCCTTACCTAAACACCTGCAAGGTCAGGAATACCATGATATTAGGGCTGGGTGATACTTTCCATGCAGAGACCAACTTGGGGCATCTGTATGGCAGAAGCAGCAAGTTTTACTGCTGTTGCAATTCACACACAAACCCACTGTTGAAGAACCATCCAAGGTAGTCTAGGCAGAGCAGAAAGAAATTATGGGAGGTTTCCTTCATTTCAGTTTTAGTCTAGGGCTTTTTAGCACAGTTCGTATGCTGAAGTCTCTGTCTCCACAGAAAGTTTCACCCTTTCATCTTATGCTTTAGCTAGTTATACATATGTTTTAAGCATATTCTTGGCAGGGTTGTCATGGTTGAGTGTAGTTGAAGTATGAGATTAAAAATAATAAGTTATCGGCAGGACTGTGGTGGCTAAGCATGGTTGCTTCTCTCCTGTGAAGTGAGAAGGGCTGGCTTGAACCAGCTGTTTCACCCACAAGCTTTAGACACGTACCCTTTTGCAGATTGCAAAGAGGATGCAATTAAATACACTGTTGATTACCACTGTTGCTTGCTACCTCCTCCCTGCATGGCATACCCTGGTGAGCAGGAAGCTGATGTGAGTGATCCTCCTCTGCTTCCATGCAAAGTCGGTCATCTTAATGCCATTTGCTGGTGATGCTGGTTTCAGTTTCCGATAGACTCTGCACTTAAGGAGGTCAGGGAGTGCGTGTGTCCTCCTTCACTGAGCTGCAGGGACATCACTGCTAGCTGATGGCCAGCAGCTGAAGGGTGCGATGTCTTTGTTAAGCTCCTAGGCAGCGCCACACAAAGCGATAACAAGCTGTTTACTTTCAGCCATGCACTTGAACTCTGGGTTCAAAGTGGCTCAAAAGTCTGCCCAGCTGATATGTAAAACCAGTTTAGTTGTTTAGGCTACACCTGTTCCCATTTGATTTAAGAGCATTTAAATAAGTTTGCATCTGCTTAATTAAAACAGCCTAAGGTCATACCCTTGGATAAAGCTAGATGTCTTCCTTATGAGGGCTCGCAGTTCTCCCTTTTCTGAAAAGCTTGAGGAAAAGTGTTTCTGCTTACATGCGTTGAGGGAATTCAGAATGTTAGGGAGGCAATAGTATGTCTCATCTTCCTGCAACAAGAGAGAGGCCTATCTCCATCGCAGAGCTAATAAACCCTCTCTCTCGTACTCCTCAAGCACATAGAAGTGATACCTCTGGCAGACCCAACAGCTATCCTAAGCCAGAGGACTTTGCCAAATACAGAGAGTGGCTGAGCAGGCAATGGTTGGATGGAGGCAGGGAGGGCAGGAGGGATCCAGAGAGCATGAAGGTGAGGAGATATAGGAGTGCACAGAGAAGATGGAATGTGCCAACAGAAGTGCTTGCTGGATGGAAACACCTGCTCACCACCGAGTCCACAACTGTCCAAGAGCCCACAAGCCCTGCCAGAGACAGGAGGGTCAGTATCAGGGTGTCACAGAACAATCTTTACTCAGCCAAGCACAGAGTCTGCATGCTGAGGATAAGGAAATTTGTCTCCTCTGGTTATTGGGCCACCAAATAGAGGGAAAAACAAAGAGAATGACTCCAAACAGCAGTGTAAACATGGGACACTGAGTCCATTCCCAAAATATGTCCATGCATGCGTCCATAGCATCTGTGTTGTTTCTCCCTCCCATTGGTGAAGGGGGGTGCCTGTTGTACAGAGGGGGGCAGAGGGGATGAGCTTTCAGTCTTTCAGCTGTTTAGGAAAATAAACAAGGCTGTGACAGAGCTGATTTCTGGCTCGCCTTCTCCGAGAAGGATTTCTTTTTTTTGTGCTTAAAGGAGGGCAGCATCATCTGGCTTTCTTATTCATTCCTCTCCTGTATTCCCTCTCAAACAGAATTTTCTAAAGCCTTCCATGTCTTCTCTCTTTCTTCACTGAAAATTTGTGATTAAATACATACACGAACAAACAGATGAAGGAACTAATACATGTTGCATTTGTATATTTCTATGTGCATTTATATATTTGTCCCTTTTTAAGACCTGGAGATATTTTCTTCTCCAGGCCTCCACCCCTCTCCTTTTATTTTCACTTACTGAGACCAGCCAGGCAGGGAGCTAGAGAGGCAGGATGGTGCAGGATGGAGCCCTCCTCTACCAGAGTCCCCAGCTGTGGATCCCTGTGAGCCATTCCCAGGCTGGGGGACACCGTACTTCCACACCATCACTCTGGGACAAGTGCAAGGGTGATGCCACTGCCCAAGCTTGTCTGCCACACAGCAACAGGGGTGCCTTTTGCTCTCCTGGCACAGCAGAGCTGAGCAGACAGCAGGCTTCCAGATCTCACAAGAAAGACAGCACTTGCCTGGGCCAGCATCCAGAGGGGAATCCTGCAAGGAGCACTGCAAGGATTTCCACTTTAGCAGAGAACAGTCTCTCCTCTTACCACACTGAGCCATTGCTCCAGCACTGCCCTATCAGGTATCCGTCACTACCACCAGTTTTTCTGGGTTCCTGCCTAGCTAAGATCCTCCTCTGCCTTCAGATAGACCCAGTGCTCTCTCTTTCCAGGGCCACTGCAGAGGCTTCTCCCTGTGGTTAAGCCTCCGCTATGGGCATATCTTTGGGAATATCTTGTATTTCAGTGGCAAGGAGAAGTAATTACTGAATTGAGCTGCAAAGCATAAAAGCCAGCTAGGGTTCTTTCAGGATGAAAGAGGCAATAAAAACGCTGGTATTAATAGCAAAATATTTGTTACTTCATGGGATATCAGGGCTTCCTGTGGTTTGAGGTTATGTCTTGCATAGCTCGTTGCTGAACGCCTCGGGTTCGCTCTGCTTTCCTTTTTTTATATTTCACCAGCCAGCCTGTTCACTCTCAGATCAATGATCTGGTGTACAGAGTGATTCTGCATCTCCTTATCGGATGTCCTCTTGTGCTGTGCTCTGTTTTTGCCAGCATAGGCAGATGCAGAACAGGCTGGTGGTGTGTCTGCTTGCATCATGCCTTGGTGAAAGACTGTAGGACAACAAGTGGTCTATAGAAAAGCACACTGAAAGCTACTACGCTACCTGCCTGATAGTACTAGAAAACACCAACATTTAACAAAATTAAAAGTCAGAAAATCCAAAACAAATGCAAATGAAAACCTATTTCATGCAGTATAACTACCCTGGAGGACCAGTTGCCACAGGAAGTTGTTTCTGAGGCCAAAAAACTTTCTGGACTACAAAAGAAGGCTGGGTAACTGTATAAATATTGACAATATTGCCCAGGGAGGTGGTGGAGGCCTTATCCCTAGAACCATTCATGGTCAGAGTGGATGGGGCTCTGAGCAAACTGCTCTGGTTTGAGATGTCCCTGTTTCTGCAGGGCAATTGGACTGGATGACCTTCCAGCCCAAAGCATTCTATTATACTATGATAACAACGTTATCGGAATTAATCTTAACATCAGTATATCAGTATATACAGAGTTCACAGTTTACAGCTTGTAAAAATCCTAGAAAAAAAATAAATCAAGAAATCAAATATAAAGCTCAGATCAGCACTGATACTCCTTCACTTGCTGCTGAAACCCCAGAGACACTGGCTGGATGTCAGACTCTGCTCTGTCTTCCTCATGTTTCCCTGCCCTCTCAAGAGCCACTCTTGCAGACAACAGCTCTCAAATATTTCTCCCATGATTTTTTTACCTTGGCCTGTATGAAAGCACCTTCTGTTTTCTGCCTTTCCTGAACTTTCCTGCTGCTTTCTTGTTGAACACAAGGGCTTGATAAACTCTGTGACAGAAAGTCTCCTCTGCCTCTCTAGCTGGGCTCAAACTGCAATGCTGGTCACCATCTCAGGTAAAGCCACAGCAAGCTGCTGGCATTCCAGCAGTCAGGTTATGAGTAAGACACATCTGAATCCTGCTGATGCATCAGGCCTCACGGCATGCTGGGGGTGGATGGGTCATGAGGCAGGTGAGGACCTGCCATGGGAATCGTGACTTCCAGCTGCACACCGCTTGGCAACAGTGCAACTCAGCAAACTATGTCCTCTCCAAGAGCCGTGCATGCCCAGGACAGATAGGAAATTGCAAAGCTGCTGCAGGGAAACATGAAGCAAAGATGTCACAGCAGGCTTGCAGGAGAGGACCATTTATAGCACACCTTCTCCCTTCCCCAACAATTTGTCCCACCTCACGTGGTCCCTGCCAGCCCACTTCTCCTTGTTCTGGTCTCTTTGAATGGCAACCCTGCCACTTTCCACCATTTCAGTTGCTCCTCAAGCTTGGGAACTTCCTTAAGCTTGCTGAGGGTGTGCTCTTGCCATCACTTAGGTCTTTCATAAAGACACTGAACAGCACCAACCTTTAAGGAGTGCCTCTTTCAGCAGCTGCCAGCTGTACTCCACACTGCTGATTGCAACTCTCTGAGTCCAATTCCCCATCCCCCCTTCATTCCACAGTACAGTAAGTACAGCAAGGTGACTCTAAGAAACAGCAGCTGTCTTCATACAGATTGTGTCCATCTGGTAGTGCTGGACAGTGGGGTTCTTGTTATTCTACACAGGTAAGAGAAAGCAAAGAGCAATGACTGTTCAGCATGGGCTGAGCCCAGGATGCAGTACAATCTGTTTCTCAGCTTGGCATCTCCAACAGGTCATGTCAGAGGGCCCCTCCCAGGTTCGTTATTGCTTTGGCAGTACAAAACAGCTGCTCTGAGGTTGCCCTGATGGCCTCTTCCAGACTTCTCCATGTGATTTTCTTTCAGACAGCAGATAAATCCTCCATTCCACCCCCTTCTCAGTGGTGTTCATGAATTTAATGAAAGCTGGGAATGGCTACTACAATCAGCAGAGGAACTTGTGGCGTGCAGGAGAGGTGTAAAAGCTTTAAACCCTAAGGGCTGTTTGTTCCCTTTGCACTGGAAGGACCTGTATGTGGCAGAGATCCCTGAGCTAATCCATGGGTCCATACCCGAAACCGGCTCCTCAGCACTTCACATACTAGCTGATGCAATCAGATCACAGTGCCGCAGCTTCATCAGATAATTCTCAATTATAATAAGAAATGTTATTTGGCTGAATGAGCTAAACTTACTGGCCCAGATGAAGTAGCTTAATTAAAGTCACTAGAAGGAAGCTGTGTTCATTTTTCCTGTGATTAGATATATGGTTTATAGTATATTTTTTTTCCTCAGTTGCAGATATAGGAGAAGATGGGGAAGAAGTTAATATAGGAAGCTTCATTAACATCCTAAACTGTGAACAAAATTGACAGAAGACTAAGAGAGAGGTTCAGTAGGGATGTTACTGTCTGTCCAGTGGTCACCCTTGCTTCTCTGCCCATAAATATGGTCCTTGACAAAATTTGTCAGAAGTTCTTTGCAGCAGAGCATGAATCTGTTCAAATTATTATCATCAGCTTGTGACCCAGCTTGCTGTGGAGTACAGCCACATGGCTTGAAAGCCTGTCCATGACTCCCTATTGATCCTAGCAGGGTAGTGCATCTGTAGTGCTTTGCAGAAGATCACTTGTGCTGTAGAGGTTAGCTCTTTGCTTCCAGAAGAAGCAGTAATAACATGCAAACAGATAAGGTCCCACTCAGACTCAGTTCCACCTCCATTTCTGTCTCTGATTTATCAGGTAACGCATCTCAATATGTGCTCGTTGCTCTTGGAGACATCTAGTGAGTAGGCAGCGTAATGCAAACTAACATAGCCACCTAAAAGCACTTTAGATGGAGAAACTTGCCTCCCACACAACATGAAGTAGGACATGAAATTTCCAGTCTCTAACATACACCTCTATCAGCTTTATTAAAATGAAATCTTTCATTTGCTGCAATGAACGTCAGATTTATTAATCTCATGCTGAGCTATACCACATAGGCTTAAACATACAGGAACCTTGACACTTCCAACAATTATATGCTCTGATGCATCAGTTGCAATATCTGCTGAGACACCTCACTGAGACTCAGTGGTTTTCTCTGCACTGAAAATCTGAGTGCATTGGGACTTGCTGTCCAACTCCTAGCACATGTGGCCTTAGAAGGCAAGTACAAAGCTATTTTGAATGGAAAATAATGAAATCCCCTCAATGAAAATGAACAAGAGAGCAGATCTTGTGGGCCAGGAGTCTTTGTGTCACCATCACCCATGTCAGCAAGCAGCCTGTCCAAGGGCTGTCAAAGCTGCTCCTGTTCACATCCCAGAAGACAGCAGCAAGGAAATGAGGTAGAGGAAATCCCTGCAAATTCTCTTTCTGAAAGAAGGATAAAAGGAAGCCCTGGTGATCACATACTCAGATCAGAGAGAGCATGGTGGCTCTGCAGCAGGAAGGTAAGGAGCAATCTGCAATTCAAGCTGTCAAGAGCAAAGGGTGCAAGTGCAGGAGAAGAGTGCCCTTGGGCAGAAGAACCTGATGGTCTATCAATCCATCAGTTCTATAGCACTGGCACTTCTAACATAGATGTGTGGACACCTGCTGATAGAGCAAATCCCTGCACCATTGTCATCCTCTGTATCAGGTACTCCTCTGCATCCCAGAGTGGGCTGATTTCAATTTAAGTGACTTCAGTAATTTAAATCAGCAAATTTTCATGCAAATCAGCAACTTTTGGTATTGTTTTGTTGTAGAGTTTGTTTAGTATTTTTTTAACCTACAGAAAGAGCAAGTATAGTCCATCAATAGGTGTAATTCACTGTTACTTTTTCGTGCAGAACAGAGAACAGCGAGTCCACACAGACATAGTAAAAACACTTCATTACTGAATGGGCAGCTTTAGCTGTTAGTTGTGCCAAGATTAAATATGTACAAAACAGCTTTTAAAACTTTAAAACTTTTTAAAACTTCCTTAAATGGAGACATAGCAGTAATGACATCATCAAAACACATTATGTATTCCAAACTAATAGATTAATTACATTAAAGCTATAATATAGTTATTTTATGTTGCTAGTGCAATACATTTGATTGCTTTATGGTCAGCAGATCACTCAGCATTTTAGACCTAGCAAATGCCATCTTTTCACAGCCAGTTTGTATACATGTAGTGGAAGAAAGAAAGAAACAAGCTCCTTGATGTCTCATATCCTCTGTACCACCTAATATAGCTTTAAATATTTGATCAAGTTCTGGACAGAAAATATTCAATAGATGTTGATGGGTAAGGATAATGCCATTAAGTTCTGAGAAACAGTGTGTCAATTCCACAAACTGCACTGCTTATCTCCTATAGAACACTGATAACCAAACCTGTACTCTTACATGTTACGCAGTATTTTGTTTAACTAGATTAAGATACATTTATACCTGGGAACTGGTATCCACAATTAAGTCAAATTTACTTAAAAACTGTTTTATCTCAAAATAATCTAATCTACCAGAAATTAAAATCCAACTAAGTACCAAAATTCTACCTTGCTTTCAAAAATGTCCTTATTACAAAATACACTTGTAAAATGCTGTATAAACCTCTGGCACTTCCAGCGGTGGGGAACAGGACAGCATGAACACCTCCTGCCGCACTCCTGTAGCATCCCTGTGAGGAGCCAATAATCTCCATCCGGTTTGCAGCTGGCAAACATCATCATCCCAGACAGATTATCATGACTGGCAGGGAACAGCTGGCACATCCAGCCCAGATGACAGGGTCCCACTGTGCACAAAGACCGAGACTCTCTCTCACTCACTCTGTTTCTTTCCCATTCTTGGTTTGGAGCCTGGGGTGTGAATGTAAACAGGGGACTGTAATGTGGATGCCCCAAATCAGCTGTTGTGTTGTACTGAGCTTCAAGTGGATGAATTGCCAGGTGCTGTCAGGGTCTTGTGAAGTCCTTGGGCAGACACTCGTTGCTGTACCCCAGCAGCATTAAACAGCCAGGGGACTGGAGCACATGTAATTAAAAGGAACTCAAGCCCATTCCACTTCCAGACTCCTTGCCAAATGTCCCCAAGTTCAGACTGTGAGCGTAGCGTGAGTTGTAAAGTGCTGTTATACCAGCCGTGAGCCAGTCAGGATGGAGATCCCTACACATGCCAGGGCCAGGCTGAGAGTATGGCAGCTGGGCCGCATCCTGATCTGAGAGCAGCAGCTGCTTCCAAAGCCTTACAGTCATTCCTCAAATTCTATTTCAATTCTATTTCATGTACTGCTTCCCAGAAGCAAGACCTCACCCTCTGAAGAGACATGGAGCCATGGCTAAGAAAAGCCCTGGCAGTTCTGCGTGTGTAAAGGAGCTGTGCTGGAAAAGCAACAAAATAAGTCCCTACTTCAATTAAGCAGAAATCAGTAATTTGTGGTGAATGGGGCTCCTAATTATTCAACCAGAATTCCATTCACTTGCTCTAATAAATGAAACTCCTTACACAAAAGACAACACTATACTGTGTGAGTAATCACTATTAAAACAGAAAGCAGTTACATCACAAAATGTACCTGTGCTCTCATTTGTTTTAGTGGCAAACTAGCCCTAATTATTCTTGGTAATACTGAACAGCCTGCCATGCAAATGCCATATACATTAAGGACACCATAAAAACAAATAAAGAAGTAATGGATTTTGAGGTCAGGTGCGACCACGAAATCATCCCAAGAACCTTATTGAGCCACCCTTGCACAACACCCAGTGAGCGTCTGCACGCTGGGGTTTGCTCCTGGGCCTCCTTATGCCCCATGCCAGATGTGTACTCCCAGGCCAGAAAACCGAGCAGCGCAGTCATCCCAACAGCCCCAACAATGAGATGATGTCCTCAAATTATGGGTATTTAGTATAGCTTACAGAATAGCAAAGCAAGTTGCCATTGGATTTGCTTTAAATTGTAATGTGCGCTTGCAGCCCAGAAAGCCGACTGTATCCTGGGCTGCATCTGAAGGAATGTGACCAGGAAGGTGAGGGAGGTGATTCTGCCCCTCTGCTCTGCTCTTGTAAGAACTCATCAGGAGCACAGGTAGGACATGGATATGTTAGTGAGACCAGAGAAGGCCACAATAATTATTTGAGGGCTGAAGCACCTGCCATATGAGGACAAGCTGGGCTTGTTCAGCTTGGAGGTGAGGTGAGGTTCCTGAAGACCTTATAGCAGCCTTCCGGTACTGAAAGAGAGCCTATGTGAAAGCTGGGCAGGGGCTCTTTATCAGGGAGTGCAAGGAAGGGACAAGGGGAAATGGTTTTAAGCCAGAAGAGGGGAAATTTAGATGAGATCTTAGGAAGAAATGTTTTCCTGGTGAGGCATTGGCCCAGGTTGTCCAGAGAGGTCCTGGATACCCTGTCGCTGGAGGTGTTCAAGGACAGGCTGGATGTGGCTTAGAGTGAGCCAATCCAGTGGGAGGTGTTCTTATCCATGGCAGGGGGGTGGAACTGGATAATCTTTGAGGTACCTTCCCACCCAAACCACTCTATGATTCTAGGAAATTCTTGTCCAATATACTCTATTTATTTCCTGAACAGTTCCTGTGTTTCTACTGGCTATTTACAAAGGAAAGAAACAAAACCTCATCAAGACCATAATTTTATTCCTCCAAATATTTTTCTTCTTAAATTTCACACTTCGGGACCTCACAACTCTGCTGACATAAATGGGTTAGGTTCTACTGGTTGCTGCATTTCTGTATTCCTACTAAAGCATGTTGGGTTGGAAAGCAGTGCATGGACTTACCTAGACAGACATGCTCAGGAAAAATAATCTAAATTAAGCCAGTGCTTGACTTTAAGTGGATTACTTAAACTGCATTCAATCCCTCAGTGAAAGTTCTTTTTCAGAAGCAAAATTACCTAAATTCCATTTACTTGTAGTCATTTCCAAACTTAAATAATATCAAGGACACTTTAAACTGAATAGGACTTACCCCCTAGAACATAAATGCAGTTTAAGCAATACACTTACATTGTAAAAGTATATTTATACGTCAAAGAAAATATTCAAAATTACTGCCATTAAACTGCTAATTGGCAAGACTGCCTTTCCATTAGTTCATGAGTTAATCCTGCCTGTTAACCGTAAACATTTTTGTGCTCCCAATAGCCTTAAAACAAAACTTGAGCCTAGGCAAAGGCTCTCTTCACCTCCACCTCCTCTTCTCCACTTTGTACTCAGCCAGCTCTGTGGACAGTCTCAGAGCCATGCTGTCAGACACCTCAGTGGCTGGCATGGGGACAGGTGTCCTCCTCCCCTCAGCATCCCAGAGGTTCTTCTTGGGGACGAAAATATTACTTTCTGAGACCCAACAGCAGAATGGAGCAAGACAGCCAACCTTCCCTAGCAGTTTCTCTACATTCTTCCATGGAGGAGTATATGTGTTTGTAATGGCTGAAAAACAAAGCATCAATTCTCTGAAACTTGCATAAAGCACAGGTTAGATGGCAAGAGGACACTGAGCCCAACTCTGGTTTTGTAGGGATCGATCTAATTCACCAGAGTGTCGGATTGCTCACTGAACGTTCAGATTAGCTGTGTTTAAATCCAGCCCTGAAAGAGTCTGGGCTTTTCTGGCTGAGGATGCAGGCACTCACGTTTAGGTGCCTGGTCACAAGATGTGCTGGCCTGGCAGCAGCAGCACAGGGTCACACATCCCAGTCACCCTCTTTCCCATTGCTGGGAAAACAATCAACCTCTTTGTCAGCAGCCTTTTGTGGGGAGAGCATGGCACAACAGATGTGATAGGATGAGAGGAAATGGCCTTGAGTTGCACCAGTGGAAGTTTAGGTTGGATATCAGGAAAAATGTCTTTACTGAAAGAGTGGTGACGCATTGGAACAGGCTGCCCAAGGAGGTGGTGGAGTCTCCTTCCTTGGAGGAGATCAAAAAGCATGCAGATGTGGCACTTTGGGCCATGGTTTAGTAGGCATGGTGGTGTTGGGTTGATGGTAGGACTGGATGGTCTTATTTCCAGCCTTAACAATTCTATGATTCTATGTGCACGCTGGGCAGCTGGAGAGCATGAGACTAAGATTACCTGGGTAAAGACACAGAGACACACGGCAAAGTTGGCTTGGTCTCAGGCCTTTCTAATAACTAAGACACAAGTGGAATTATTTGTCACCCTAAGAGCACTAAAAAGAGAAAATGTTGTCTCCCCCACTCCACATCATCCGCCTTTCCTGAGATCTAATTTTTAAAGAAAAGACGAAGTTATACAAAGAATGTCACTTTGCTAATCAGCTAATGTACTGTTCCCAGTGTTACAGTCAAGCTATATAAATAGCAATTCCCATTGTTTGCTATGAATAAAAAGCCCACATATATTCTTCCAGCATCTGTATTTATTTTCTTTCACAAAGTTTCAATAATGCAAAATCAACACTACTCCACCACTCTCTAGAATTAACTGCCCTGTAATTTAGTCTTATGTTATTTTCTTTCAGTGAACTTTTCATAAGACCTTTAGAAAGATGCAAATATTTGATTCATGACTTTTTTTTTCATCTAACCAATGGTTTATTACCACACTGTTACTCATCAACTTACCAGGGTATCTAATGGCCTTGGCTACAATAATATCAACTGAATCAGAAAAACAGACAAATCGCTGCACCTCAGATAAAAACATCCTTCACTGCTTAAATTGCATATGCCAAGTCAAGATTTTTGTCTTAAAAAGAAAAGGAAAAAAGGGAGAAAATTTGAGTAATTAACTTTGGAGTTGCTCACTTCCCCCCAGCAACCACTTCTCAGAATTCAAAAGTGCCCACACACAGTATTTTAGAAAGTGCACGAAATAACAGGCTTCTGCAGACACAGATGCCTAAGGATACAGGCAAACAACAGCCAAATCTGCTGCAATATCCCAGTGCTTGAATAGCCTTTCACACCGGCCATCTGAAGAGGTGTCTGTGTCCCTGTGATTGCCAAATCCATCTGATCTGGATTATGTTTCAGCACATGATCACATTTCAGTCAAATTAGCAGGTACTTAATGAAGAGAGTGAGATAGCTTTATCCCAACTGTGTGCCAGCTGGAAGGGGATGGATGATCTGGTGTTAGCCCTGGCTGCACAAAGCAAGTAATGCAGTTTTTCATGCATGCTTGAAAGAACAGAATGAATCTGAACCATGCACAGCTCTGCACTGCCATCCTGCTCCCTCGGCATGGGACACCCTCCCACCATGGAACAAGTGCAGCAAACCTCTGCTTTGGAGAGCCTAGATAGGGCCTCAACCCAGCTGGGGATCTGGAAATGCTGTTGCTTTGCACATACTTCCAGGTCCAACTTCTCAATGCCTTGCTGAACACTATTTGCAAATCTCTCAAAATCTCTCAGGGTCAGCATTTGGGATTGCTGTAGGATTATCTTTTCCCCAGAGCTTCTACCAGCACCTCACCCCTCTGTCAGTAGGAAAGACACTGTCCATCACAGGCAACAACTCTCACGGATGAACTTTTTCTCTCTAAAAAAGCTACATAAACCTATCAATTCAACCCAAATTCTAAAACTAAATGAAAATAATCCAATAATGAATATATCTAGTTCTCAGTTTGGCATGGCATCTGGAGATGTTCGCTGTGACTACAGAAAGATGATCCCCACAGCTCAGCAGCAGCCACATGTTCAGCTGGTGGTGATGGCACAGGCACATTAATTGTCCTGTACCTTGCAACAGCGAAGTGCATTGGGAAGGGCAGTAAGCAGTGAGATGAATAAGCTTTAGGTGACATTTCACAGCATGGTTTTTCATGCATGTCTGTGTATTCCTGGGTCCAAATGTTTAACAAGCCAGTATCAGAAGCCTGTTGGGATGGACTAATCTGGCAGAAGTTGTCAACAGTCTTCCTCACCCCCATGCTCTCCCTCTGTATTTCTCTATGTGATTTTATCACACTAGCTCCTTGCCTATACATGGTCATGCATCCCTCTCTCAGTATGGTTGTTTAGAAAAGAAATACAATAACATTTGTTTATAAACAGCAGTAACTTCCCTGCACCTTGACCTGAAGGCGATTTTTGTAAGCAAGTAGAGTGTGATAAAATCATTCCATAGATGGAAGAGCATGTGGATAGGTAGGTGTTCCGACGTGAGGAAAGCACCTGTTGGAAAAAGGAAGTATCATGGATGAATCCTGGTTTGGGTTGGAAGGGACTATTCAGTTCCAACACCCTACCATGGGCAGGGACACCTTCTACCACAGGATGTTGCTCAGACATCTATCCAACCTGGCCTGGAACACCTCCAAGGACGAGGCACCCAGGACTTCTCTGGGCAACCTGTGCCAGTGCCTCACCACCACAGCCACAGGAAAACATTTCTTTCTAATCTCTAATCTAAATCTTCCCTCTTTCATCTTAAAACCATTCCACTCTTGTCCTAACCTTGCAGTCCCTGATAAAGACACCCCCTCCCCAGCTTTCCTGGAGGGCTCCTTCAGGTACTGGAAGGCTGCTATAAGGTCTCCTCAGAGCCTCCTCTTCTCTAGCCTGAACAAACCTAACTTTCTCAACTCATCCTCATAAAGGAGGTCCTATAGCCCTTGTATCATCTTTGTGGTGATGATCAACCAAAATGTCACCTTCTATGTATTTGTGTATCTTTAATTTCTATCTTACTTTTCCAATATTTCTCATTTTTGGGAAATGGTTTTCCTTTGGAAGGAGCAAGATATATGAGTGAACTCCATCCAGTGCTGGTGCCATGACTCTCTCCCAAGCCACTAGTATTGCAACCACTGAACTGCAGCAGCACCAAGTGGTGATCCTGGCTGCATTGCCTGTAAGTGCCCCTCCAAAAAGCCATGAAAACCTGTGTCACAAGACCAATCCAGGATAAGTATGGTTGAGAATCTAGCCCTGCAGTTTTAGGCTGAAATCCCAAATTTCCAGTGAAGCAGAGGTTTCCTGGACTTGCTTAGTTATGCTGATGTTCCCATGCATATAACTGCCAGGAAAGGCAGTCCTAGAGTTGAGGGCTGCACTGTTCCCAGAGTCCACATCCTGGGGAACATACATGTGGTCATCTTGGAAATTTTCTGCTTGTTTGGCTTAAGTGTATTGAAACTGATGTGTATCAAATGGATGTCTCAGGCTCAATAAACAAACTATTCTTCCCCCCACCCTAAGCAAAATTCACTTTCTGAAAGCTTCCAGCTCACTGCCTAGTTCTTGCAGTGCCCAGCAGCATTAAAAAGAAATGTTTCTAGATTTATATCCACATGGGAAAATCTGGTTGTGACTGTGGTTAGCAAGTGCCTGAAAGACTAGCTTTGCCTGGAGTGTGTAAACATGCTGAGAGCTGGACACCATACTTTCCCAAATAATGTGGGATGTGTAAGACTAGAAATGCACATAGTTGTTCTTAAGAAACTAACAAAGGGAACAACCTGGAGTCGCGCTTTCAGTTCTGGAGTCCTCAGCACAGGAAGGACATGGATCTGTTAGAGTGAGTCCACAGAAGGCCACAAGGATGATCCAAGGGCTGGAGCACCTCCCATAAGAGGACAGACTGAGAGAGTTTGGCTTATTCATCCTGGAGTAGAGAAGGCTCTGGGGAGACCTTAGAGCAGCCTTCCAGTACTTAAAAAGGCTCAGGAAAGCTGGGGAGGGGCTCTTTATCAGAGAGTGCAGGGATAGGATGAGGAGTAATGATTTTAAGCTGAAAGAGGGGAGATTTAGATTAGAGATTAGAAAGAAGTATTTTCCTGTGATGGTGGTGAGGAACCATCACAGGTTACCCAGAGTAGTCGTAGATGCCCCATCCCTGGAGGTGTTCAAGGCCAGTTTGGATGGGGCTTTGAGCAATGTGATGCAGTGGAAGGTGTCCCTGCCCATGGCTGCTGGAACTGGATGGTCTCTTCCAACCCAAACCATTCTATGATTATAGAGAAGGATTCAAGAGAAGGATTTTATTAATTACATGTGAGATGATATTCCTCTGTCATATTGCCTTGTCTTCTCATTTTTGAAATTAGGTTAATTCACTCTGTGCTTGGTGTATGTTATCAAGATGGAGCTATGGAAGTCAGCTCAGACTAGGATCACAGGAACAGGGCTGTATCCCATCTCTCTCATGGGCCAGCACAGTCCAGCAACATTTCACAACCCATTTGGCAGTGGTGCAAAGCTGTTCCACAGTGCGCAAGGCGGGCTGGAAAGCTTGTATTACAGTTTCCTGTGGAAAGCTTGGGACAGGTCTGTGGCTATCACAGGACACAGCAGCAGAGGACTTGCAGCATCCAGACTGATAAAAGCCCAGAAATAAACTGCCTCTTCCTCTCAACTCTTGTCTGTATTAGCAGCACTTTTCCTGAGAGCACAAGTCCAGAAAAAAAAAAAGTATGACACTGTGAAACAAAACAGCAGAAGGGTTCTTTTTTTAACTTAAGCTAGCATCTAATCTCAAGAATTTGGCTCTCAGTGCCTGTTTTTGGAATATCAAAAGCACCCTCTGCTTTGCAGCTTCCATGACCTCTCAGATGCCTTTACATCTTTCCCCAGAGAAGCTGCATGTCATACTCCTCCAGTCTGATCCCTGCTCACATGGCATCTTCTACCCCTCACAACATCTTCCCCTTCCTCATCTCCCTCTTTTTCTGCAGAGAACTGTTTAACTCTTCCTATGAACCTGGCTCGTACTGTATCCAGCACTCAAAGCTTAATCTTATCAGAGGGGCCACTAAAGCACAGTTTGGACAGGTCCCTTGCTGCCAGCACAGAAGGAGATGAGAGTCTCTCTAGCTGCCACCACAGAGACTTAGGCTGGTTACAGGAGTCACATCACTCTTCTGATATCCTCTCTGTGGCCAGAGGGGCCATGCTGCCCCTTACTCCCCACAGGGCTGAGGTCTCTGCTCCTGCAGTACATCCTATTTGGCTGCTGTCCCTGCAGTCAGAGCTAAGCCTTGGTCACTGTGATGTGAGCCAGCGGCAACAGGAAAAGGTAGATGTCACCATTCCTGCTTCAGCCCTGCAGAGGCTGTTTGCTGCTCGGGCACCAACAGGGAGTGAAGAGTCCAGGAGAGAGTATGGTGGCTGCTGCTTGCAACCCCACGCTTGGGGAGAATGGCAGAATCTCCACCCTTTTGGAGAAAAGAAGCCTGCTTAAGCGTGATGCAAAACCAGCAACTGCCAGACATAGGCCCATCTAGAGCAATGTCCTGGGCTTGGTGGGGACAGCACCAGGTGGTTCAGGAAAATAAATGAAGAACCCCCACAAATATAGAGGCCACGGATAACTCAGAATCATAGAATCAATAAGGTTGGAAAAGACCTCTAAGATCATCCAGTTCAACTGTCGGTCCATCACCACTGTGCCTAATAACCAATGTCCCAAAGTGCCACATCTGCACGCTTTCTGAACACCTTCAGGGATGGAGATTCCACCGCTTCACTGGATAGCTTCTTCCAGTGCTTCATCACCCTTTCAGTAAAGAGTTTTTTCTTAAAAAACAGTCTAAACTTCCCCCAGTACAACCTGAAGCCATAATCTTCTCCATCCCAAATCTATTACATAGCATAGGGAAGTTTATAGCCCTTCCTCTGTCGGTCATTGCACGATGTTTTGTTTCTCTTGGGAGAGACGATTCAGTGGACACTGTTGAATAACACAGACATCTGGGTAAAATCAAAAGCCACCCGGGGACTATTCTTTTGCACAGTGAGAAGCAGATTCCACTGAATAGGATCTGCCTCCAGGCAGGGCATTAATACACAGACAAATGTTAATAACAGAGCTTGCTTGTTTGAATAGCACACTCAACAACACTTGGGAGATTCCTGGGATAGCCACTGCCTCGCACAGGGATGAACATGGAGGGATATGTACTTGTGTGCATGTAAAACAGTGTGTGCATGTGTAGCTGCATCCGTGTGTTTAAGCTTCTGGTTTTTGAACTGTGATTCCCTATAATTAACCAGTATTTATTTTCAATCTAGGATCAAACTTCATTTTCAAGAAGGGTAAATCCTGCAAGATACAAAGATTAAATGCTACTTCTAGTATTTAGGGAAAAGCAATTACTGAAATCAGGCGCTTGGGTTTTAGCCATTCGGATGGAGCTCTATCAACAGGAGATGCTGGGAAATGAGGCGAGAGATGAGACGCTCACTGTATTCTCCTAGAGGTCAGCCTCTACTTATTGGAAGCTACAAAGAACAGAAACTTACTGGTTTATTCTTTCCCAAAAGGGAAGGTGCAGCACAACAGCATGAACAAAAATTATGGGGTGTTTTGGTTTAGTTTGTTGTTGGTTTTTTGTTTTGTTTTCAGTTAAACAGAAACCTGGTCTGGGCCAGCATGGCATATGGTAAAAGGAATAAGCACCTCTTAAAGGCAGATGTCAGAGACTACCCCAGCTTAAATTTTATCCTAATGTTTCAAAGTTAGAGACTATTTTAAAACCTGCTTCATGAGTTTTAGTGTCTAGTCAAAAGTGGTTTTGTCAGTAATCACTCTGTCCTTACTATTAATGGGATTCCCACTCCCTTCTTTGGATCTTGCTAAGACATTTCTTGTAGGAGCATCTCCATTCAGTACAACACTGCCTCTCAACAGGCCAAGGGAATATTTATTGAACCATCACAATGTCAGCCATGTCCTTTTCCTGAGCCAACACTTCAACTTGGGACTGTGGGATGGGATCAGAGTTTAACATGTGTGTGGCTGTGGGTTTTTCTCCACATCCATCTGTGCTGAACAGAGCACACTTTTCCATCCATGAAGATGGTTCACAGATAGTTTTGTAAGGCTTATGGTGAACACAGCCAAAGACAATGTACATAAACCGCATTTGCTCTCCTTACATTCAGTTGCCTTACAGAGAACTAGAATGGAGCAGTGCATTGTGTTTCTCAAGCCCTTTAGCAGAATGCAAATGCTTCCATTTCAAATAAATGAAGAACTTTTGCTTACCCAAAATGGACCACGAGCTATCACATGCTGTATCATTAGGCAGGGTACCATATCTGTGGTGAAGGAGAAATTAAGTGACTGCATATCTTTGAAATGAAGTTGTATGCTGCATCTGCCCTTTATTGGTTCATCAGAGCCTTGGTTGCATGATGTTAACAAACAAACCCCAACCATCCTACAAAAAACCCCAAACCCCCACAGCTTTTCCACGTGATATTTAAACAGCACATCCACAGAAGAGTGCACTTAACATTGAGGGCAGCACCACATGGATCCATATGCCTCATCTACATCATGGATTAAATCGATAGATCTATATTGAGACACCAGCTCTTAAAATGAGACAGGCCTAAAGTTGTCTGAATTTTAAAGTGAAGTTGCAGTAACTGAATCGTGAGCTCAGAGCAGACATTGCCAACGGCAGCCACAGTGGGTCACCTCGAGCAAGACACACCTAGGTTACTCTGAAAAACCCTTTGACAGCTGTGAATTACCCCACCAAATGATGAATTAATTACTTGACCCCTTCAGCAAATACAGATTTCACTATGGCTATTCAGAGGCAGCTCAGCACAGCATCAGAGGTGGAAGTATTGCACCTCCAGCTGGGTAGGAATCCCTCTTCCAGACTAATATTTCAAATCACTTCAGGAGTCCCCAGCAGGAGAGAGGCTCTGCTGACCTCAAGTAATGTCACGAAAAGCTTGTGGTAATTTGTGTTTAGGGTAATTAAGTGGCTGAAGGAAAAAGCAAGTTGCCTATTGCATGGCCCTTTGCCCACCTCATGTTCAAGGTGACTGACTAAACATGCAAGGGCTGCTGGGCATCATAAAGCCAACAGCTCACATAACAACTCACCAGATTTTGCTTTCTAATGATGGGGACACTTTATTTTTCGTCACACAAATGTTACTGCTCCAAGCTCTCAAAAGCCAAAGGTTAAGAATGGAAGGCTATGTGGAAGTGGTTTCAGGACAGAGTGCTATGGGGGTAGGAGAGACAAGTGGTAATCATTAAGCAATTAAAGTACTTACTATTCCCAGTGAGTGTTGCCTACACTAATTGTGCAGAACTTATTCCTCAGAGTACATCCAATAATTTAATCTCCTGCTATCTAGGAGATCGTTATCTCTATATCGCTCCAAGCCAAATAAAAAAAACACAACAACCATGAAACAGATGATAAAAATATCAATAAAATGCAGTAAGCATTAATAAAAAGCCTAAAACCAAATACTTGTTCTGCAAAATGCTGCTGCCATGCAAGGACTCTTGAGGAGCATGAGCTCTCCTCCTGCATTGGGCATGCTGAGAATCATAGAGACATTGTTGGACATTTCCAAGTTGGAAAAGACTTCCAAGACCATCAAGTCCAACCATCAGCCCAACACTACCATGCTTACATAGAATCATTAAGGTTGAAAGAGACCTCTAAGATCAAAGAGCTGCATCTCTGAGCTAGCTGGTGTGCATACATGGTGCCTGCAGTGGTGATAGCCACCTGCAAGGTTATGTCACCTCTGTCCTACCAGGAACAGCTATCTCATCAGGTCAGGTCTTCAGACAGCAGGTCTTCCAGGAGAACTGCTTGCATGACCAGCCCCTGATTCCCTCCACTCACAGTGGAAAGGATTATAACCTCATCACACTTAAGCCCCAAAGGTCTGCCAGCCTGCTCTGGGGACAACAATCCCTGGTGGGGTAGGGAAGTAGAGGACAGTCAGGCTTTGGGCTGAGGAGCTGCAGAACAGCTTTCCATTGCTAGTTCTGATCTGTCCTCACTCTGACTTGTACTGCAACTCTCTCCACACTTGTTGCACTTTCCTCTACTAGAACTGCTTGAGGCCAGAACTGGCCTTACTCTATGTGTTTGAGCCTGATGTGCCTCAGCAGCATCACTGTCATGCAACAATTAATGATTCTGATTGCAACACACCCGCTCACAGTTGAAACGACACTTGCTTCATCACTGCCCAAGTATCACAAGAAATAGCAAGAGTTTTAAAATCAACAAATAACTTATTAATTAGAGGATGGGGTGATCACCCAGCCTAACACATTTGCTCAGTATAGCCCAGTAGTGCAGAGAAAAAAACATTTACTTACCACTGATAAGATGTTTCAGGTACTTAAAGGGAGGGGCTCTTTATCATGGAGTGCAGCAATAGGATAAGGGGTTTTAAGCTGAAAGAGGGGAAATTTATATTAGATACTAGGAAGAAATGTTTTCCTGTGAGGGTGGTGAGGCACTGGCCCAGGCTGCCCAGAGAAGTTGTGGCTGCCCCATCCCTGGAGATGTTCAAGGCCAGGCTGGGTGGGGCTTTGAGCAGTCTGGTCCAGTGGAAGGTACCTCTGCCCACGGCAGGGGGTTGGAAGTGGTTGATCCCTTCATCCAATCCTTCCAACCCAAACCATTCTATGATTCTATGAAAACCACAGACAGTCTCTTAGGGTGACATAGCTGTGCCCCAACAAGCCTAGCACTGACACCATGTAGCACAAAAGTGCTCTCCTGCTCTTGCTCCTTCTCTTTTTGTAGGTGTGGGAAGGAAGCGGAATTCAACCCCAAAGTGTTACTTACCCCTTTGTTTTCTGCTTATAGCTGAGCAGCCTTAAACCCAGGGGAGCACAAAGCAACTGTTCAGACTTACTGAGCATCTTGCACCAGGAGAAACAAGAACAGCTGGTTTGCTGCATGCTGATGCCTCTTCACAGCTAGGGCACAGAAGTGGCTTTACCACCCGCAGACTGAGGTGCAGGGCACAAATTTCCCTATTTGTAAACAGGGAGGGGAGAAATGGGAGAAATGTCTGTTTACCCATGACCTTCCATATTTTTCCTCCTTTTCAGCCCATTGCTATTTTCTGCCATCACATGCCAGTTCTCCATTCTTTCCAGCCTGACCCCACTATCTTTTTTCTGGTCTCTTGCAACTTATGTTTCCTGTTCAGAGATTCTTACCCACAGTGAGGGGACACCTAAGGAGGCTGGGCGGTGTCTAAGTAAGGCAATGTCTACATTGCCATTGTAGAAAATGACGGCAGTATGGGTAGGAAACCTTTCCCAGTCCCGAGCTGCTCCTAGTCTGGTCACAACGACACCTCTAGCTCACAGAGAAAAGGTCATTAGCAGCTGGGAGCATGGATAGAGCACCCCTGCAGATGTGCTTTGCATAGCATCTGAAAGACGCAAAGCAGTTTCCAGTCCCATGTACTGGGATCAGCAGGAGCAGGGTGCTGAGTTCTTCTCTGAGGAGCAGCTAGGGCTGGTGACCAGAAGTTTCCTGCGCAGGCCTGGTGGTGAAGCTGCCAGACTTTAAGAAGGAGGCTGCATGAAGCGCTTTGGAGAGCTAGACATTGCCAAATAGTTTTGCTTTGAAGAAACCTGTAAACCACTTAATGTGTCAGAACATAAGGTAAGCATAAGGTCTGACAGCCACCAGGCTGTGCAGCAGCAGTAGTTGGAGTGTTCTTGCAGTAATGAATCAAGTAACAGTAAAACCATGACTTTGACTTAAAAAAAATAAGGAGGGATTTTTTGTTTTTTACTTTGAGAGAGTAAGTGGATTCTTTTCTTTGCCTCCTGCCACTTGAACGTGTAGTCAATCACATTTGAAGTGTCATGCCCTTTAGTGAGAAAGGGTAGAAATGACTGAAAAATAACCAAAAAAACTCTGGCAACAGAGAATTTAAATCCTCTTGACTACAAGAACTTGGACTTTAAAGCTCCCTGTATCTCATGAGATAGAAATGCAAGATTTAGCAACTCTATGAATATTGTAATAGGGAAAAAAAGCACAAGTTCTAATTTATATGCATAAACACACACACACACACATATATACACACAAATTAAATATGCACATCCACTTCCCTTGCCTCATGCCTGCTGTCCATGGAAAGTATCTTCCCCACCTCTCCCTAAGGGTGGGCAGTTGGTGGAATCCTCTCTGCAGATGTCAACATGCTGTTCAGCCTTGACTAAAGGGGATTGTCAGAAGAGCCTGTCATGCAAAGTGAGTCTGCTGTCCCTTTTATCTGTCATCCTAAAAATGCATGCACTGCTGTCAGCAGAGAAGTGCTCTTCAGGTTGGAAGCCACATTTGACGACTGTGTGCAGTGCTGAGCTTCATGCCCGCATTGCTAAGGTTTTGTGAGCAGGGGTGCAGAATACATAGAATCGTGGAATGGTTTGGGTTGGAAGGGACCTTTAAGAACATCCTGTTCCAGCCGCCCTGCTGTAAGCAGGGACACCTTCCACTATTATTCCACCTTCCACTTCCATCACATGACCTACCAGGGCAGGCTGAAGGAGCTGGAAATGCTTTGTCCCTCAAAGAGAAGGCTGGAGTGCAGGAGAAGAAGAGTGGACAGAAAGAGGAGGTTGCAATAGCATGCTTCAAATACATAAAAGCCTGCCTCAAAGAGAAGTGAATAATTTGTTTTCCATGGCCGTGGTGAACAGGACAAGTGGTAACAGGCATTATTCATAGAGAATGAGATGCAACCTAGACGTTAGGAAAAGCTTTGCAACAGGAAAACAAACAGAGCACTAAAGTGAAATGGTCTTGGGAGGACACAGAGCCCCAGAGCAGGGGGTTCTGTAAGAAGTTATTGGGAGGGAGGCAAGCAGAGCTGGTAAGACCTTTCTGGTCCCATCCAAAGATGCTCCTCCAGGATACACTGTTTACTGAAGATGTTGCTGGCAGAGCTTTCACTGGTTGCAGTCAGAGACGTCTCTGACAGCCCATTTTTAGGGGAAAGGAGCATAGGTGCCTCTTATGCCAAAAAGCAGAACCTGCAGCCTAACACCATGCCACCTCCTCTTGTGAGCGTAGGTGGCTGCTGCCATCTCCCATATGATCAACCCTCCTTCAGTCTCAGCTGCTGCGCACAGACCCAAGAGATGGCAGAGCCTTGGGCTGAGGACCCTGAGCAGTGACTGTTTACATCACTGGCATTTAGCAGAGAGGGTGAAAAGAAAGGCAAAAAGAGAGAATGAAGTTTCAGACAAGCTGTCAAGATATGTTAAGAGAGCCCCCACCTCTTGTAGCATAGCTCAAAAGGCTGGGCAGATGAAGCTGAGGAGATGCTGGCTTGCACTGCTGTGGTGGGAGACATGGACAGACTGTGTGGAGGGACAGAGGAGCTTGTTGACGGGCCATGGGATAGCATCTTTTAGGCAAAGGTCAGGAAAAGCCTGGCAGCACCCCTGGTCTGCTTTTGGCAGAAGAAAGGGAGAATAGGAAGTTGGCAGAGACCCAAAACATCTCTGGGGATGGAAGGGCTGACTAGGGTAAAGGGGGAGGCGGGAGGAATGTCACATCACCCATGGTACTATGACAATTGTCCCTGGCTGTGGAGGGAACTGAAGGGTCATGCCATCTCCTTGGACAACCAGAGGTTGATGGACAACCCAAGGCTGATGAGGTGTTGGAGCAAGGCCAGAGAGAAGGGCAGACTAAATGTGAAGGGATGAAAGCAAATGCTGCTGTGAAAATCTCCCTGGCTGGGATCCTGAGCAGGAAACCTGACAGAAAGTACACATGCCAGGGCAGAGGAGGTGACATCAGAACTGGCACAGCCAGGGGCATGCAGAGCTGCCCCATTGCCACCAGCCTGTGCTTGACGGCACACAACTTAGATCCACCTTCTCCCAGAGCTGGGAGGGAAGGGCTGGGACAGTACACAGGACACAGGCAATGGGTCACCACAGAGGATCTTCAGGTCCTCAACCTAGCAGAAGAAATGAAGAAACAGCTTATTCCAATAAGGACTTATTACAGGAGAACAGTTACCAAAGAGCCAGGCTGCACAAGGAGAGAGGCTGCTTGATTTCTTCCCAAATCTCTCTTCCTTCTCCTTGCAATTATGTATTTTGATGTGAATGTAATAAATCTGCTTGCAAAATGTCCCATGATAAGCCTGTTGGCATGGCCTGTGAAAGGATGGGTAGCTTCTCTCCTCCAGCACCCTCAAAGTGGAGGATCTCTTCTCACCCAGAGTGCAGCTGCCTCATGCTCAGAAGTGGTCTCTTATCAGCTTGTGGGCTCTCAGGAGGGAGAGCTTGATCCTACCTGTACAACTTGTGAACCACTTGAGTCATACCTCCTGTTGGGTCATAGTCTTGGCTTTTAACTGTTTGTTTGTCTTGTTAACACAATAGATAGGTTTTTCTTTTATTCAATTTCTTTTTTCTTTTCCCAGTATAAGTTAATTTTTTCAAAGTACAAAAGCAAAGCTTGCCTCATAATCCCAGGAGAGCTGCGACTTTCACAAAGGCATTAAAATATCATAGACAGCACAGTAGGAGTTAGAAATATTTCAGGAGCCTTAATTGATGTATCCCTGGTGTCAGGTGTGGGTTGGGGTAAGAAAAATCCAGGTCATTCCTTTGTCTCAAATGGAGATGATAGAGAATTACCATATTTGGGTCTGCCTAAAAACATGCTGCTGTATTTTCTGAAATAAATGATGAACACCGCAGAAATCCAAACATGTCTTTTTATAGTCAGGCATCCAGGCAGAAAGCCAACAAATGGAGAGCTGCCAGCTCCAGCTATTCCGAAATCATGAGTCAAGCCCCCAAAATCCTGAGGTTGACTGTGAGACTTCGCAAAACGGGACTCTTTCCTTTGTTTCACAAGCGTTAAAGAAGGGACGGGATAGAGATAGCCACTACCATTTCAAAATCTTGTTGTGGCCCCAAATAAGAGATTACTTATTTAAAAGACAGGTGAACTTCATGCTCAATCTTACAGCTGGGGATTTTGTAGCAGCACAGGCTGGTCAGGGGAGGTAAATGATCAGATACGGCTGTGCAGTGGTCCCTCCACTCAGCAGTGTGCATGGACAGATGCAGCATTGACCAGGTCTCCAGGCAGAGCACTCTCCTTCTGGCTACAACGTGAAACAGACTGGGTGAGGTCTGTTTGGAGAGCTGCCAGGAGGAGAGGGACCTGGGGGTGTTGGTCGACAGTCGGCTGAACATGAGCCAGCAGTGTGCCCAGGTGGCCAAGAAGGCCAATGGCATCCTGGCTTGTATCAGAAA
>WAAB01002662.1:4621-15706 GCA_013389865.1 Piaya cayana
GGGTCGTTAGGCAATGGAATGGTCTGCCCATGTCGATGGTTGGCTCACCTTCCCTGGAGATGTTTAAGGTGCTGGTGGACGAGGTACTGAGGGGCACGGTTTAGAGATTGGTGGGAATGGTTGGACTCGATGATCCAGTGGGTCTCTTCCAACCTGGTTATTCTATGATTCTAAGTGTGGCCTGACGAGCACCAGGCAGAGTGGGATAATCATGTCTCTGCTTCTGTAAGCATAGATGGATGCAGCCCAGAATCCAGTTTGCCTTTGTTGCTCCAGCAGCACACTGCTGTCTCATGTTCGTCTCATCCATGAGAATCCCAAGGTCCCTTTCAGCTAGACTGTTCCCCAGCAACATAGATCCTAGCCCATACTGGGCCTTTTGGTTATATTGTCCCTGGTGCAGGACTTTGCACTTGTCTTTGTTAAACTTAATACTGTTCTGGTTAACCCACGCTTCTGGCCTGTCCAGGGCTCTCCATAAGATGTCTCTTCCTTCTATCATGTCCACTCATGACCCAGTTTAGCGTCATCAGCAAACTTGGTGAGGGTGCTTCCAATCTCATAATCCAGGTCATTTCTGAAGATGTTGAACAATGTGGGGCCCAGGATCAGTCCTGGAGGGACTCCACCTGTGACCACCTGCCAGCTCAAGTAACAACCAGTGATCACCACCCTCCGAGTGCAACCTGTCAGCCAACTTCCTACTCATCTCATGAACTACCTATGCAGTCTGTAAGTTGCCAGTTTGTCTAAGAGGAAGCTGTGGGAAAGTGCCAGATGCTTTGCTGAAGATGGGTGTGACATTTGCCCTCTTCCAGTCATCAAGAATATCCCCCAGTCATTTCAGAGGTTACAGTCAGTGGCCTTTTAACAATACCAGTCACTCCTCTTCGCATCCCAGGTTCCATAGAAATATCTTTTTCTAATAGAAAGTATATCAACTGTTGTCATGGAGAAGGTAGAATCTCCATCACTACCATTCGTTGAAAAATCAGTTATTCAGACACTTGTCTTTTCACACTGAGTTATGAATGGCAGAAGATTATAGTTAATCCTGCTCTGTGAAAAGGGGAATAGACTAGCTCTTGAAGTCTTTTCCAGCCCTATGGTTCTGCGAATAAAATCTGCATTTATGCTTGTGGTAGTGAGTACATCTGCTTTGTGTTGTTTCTATGTGCAGCAATACTGACGTGGGAAGGAGACACAGCAGTGACACAGCTCTATAGTACTTCTGTTGAGGGATTTCCAAAGCAGAGAGAACAATAAAAGGGATTTTCACATACAAGGAAGCAGCAGATTAAACCTTCTGGAGGAATCTTTTGCACTTATCATGAATTAAAATTGATTTCTTAATAGCCAGATTTCTAGCATGGATATTCCAAATATCCAGTGATACACCAAACTGTAGCATAGGGTTTTTTGACTTATTTTAGTTCTTGGTATTAGACTGTCTATATACTAATACATATTCTAAATTTGTTTCTCTTTTTAACTTTTGTATGTAGAAGGTTGTGGTAAACAAAGAAGAATTGGTACATTTGCAAAGAATTTGCTTACTAGAGGGAAAGTAGTTGAAAATTTACTGCTTTCTCCCTTTGGTATTTCAGGTATTGGTGGTAATCTAGTAGCTATCCAAGCTAGCAGAATTTCTACCTACCTCCATTTACACAGCATTCCTGGAGAACTGCCAGAAGAAGCCAAGGGTTGCTATTATCCATGCAGAACCTATTATGGTACAGGTGTGTATCAGTCAGTTAATTGTTAAAACTACTGTCTTACATCTTTTTCTCCCTGTATGGCAGACTCTAACACCAGTGAGACATGGCAACAAACTGAACTTGTATGCCGTTCAAAGGCTTGCTGGTTTCCTTTGCCTACAGCTCTTTGCCCATGAGAATCACAAGGAACTCCCTGCAGGAGGCAATGCATGGAGAACAACACAGATGAAGGGGTAACCCTGGTACAGGGTCAAAGGTAGAGACCGAGAAGGCAGGGCACTGGGGATACTCACTCAGACGGATTTCAACCTGCATCTTTCCTTAGCTAGTTTACCTGCTCCCAGTGTTTGTCATTTACCTCCAGAAGTTCAACCTAATTTCCTGTTAGGACCAAACTTTTCATCTAACATTATTACTAAGCCAAGCCCCTACTTTCTATTTCCTATTAGCTATTTTCTTTCAAAGTTCTTGCTTCACAGCTTATTCCTCCCTTGTATTGCCCCCTCTCCTAACAATGCAGTAACTGTTGTGAAATGTGATGTGTCAAGATTATATTACACTTCTGTGTTTATGAAACGAATTGGGACAGATGGGAAAATGGTAAATGTGGGATTACTTTTTAGTAAAATAAGGTACTTTTGAGAATGTCTTGAATATGGTGTCCAAAATATCCTCCTTACTAGGAAGGCTTCAGGAGGTTGCTGTAGCTCCAGAAGAGAAGCTGGTATTTGCATCCTCTTCTGGAAGGGTTGTACTTAACCTTTCTGGCAGATACTAGAAGTAGCTTTTTTCCCCTGGTGAAAATCCTCAAGGAGTCTTTTAGCAGAAAATAACACCTGCTGGCCCATGCTAGTTGACGTTGTGGAATTCCAAAACTGTTTTTTAATATTAAAATTAATAAAAATTTGGTATGATAACTGAAGAGCATAACTGAATTTTGGATTTTTTTAATTGCAGGAGTAAATAACAAATCAGCCCAAGTTCTGCTTCTTTTGGTGATTCCCGGACACCTGATTTTCTTGTACACTATCCACTTAATGAAAAGTGGCCACACTTCCTTAACTCCTATCTTCATAGCAGTATATTTGTTTGCAGCTCTACTACAGGTAAGAACAAGTATGACTTGAAAATGCTTTTTCAAAATCAAGCTCTTGAAGAAAATAATGTTTTATCTGATTTCAGAAATTTCATGAAGACACTCGACTGCATTATTTCCAAGTCATGCATCTTGCACTTTCTCTTTCACACACTTGGATCTGTTGCATCTAAAACCCCCATCATTTTAATCAAGTAGAGAGGAGATGGAGAGAAGCAAAAGTAGCATTTATGAATAATGAATATATCAAGGAAAACTCTTGAAAAAAATCTCCTGAAGTGGTTCACATTACTGTTTTAGTTAACATAGTCAAAAAAAGCAGTAAATGAGAATGTTACAGCTTGCTTGGTGCATTCTTGCCTCATTTTTTATTACTAATTTCACTAAGTGAATTTAGAATCATAGAATCATGGAATCACCAGGTTGGAAGAGATCCACCAGGTCATCGAGTCCAACCAATCTCTAAACCATGCCCCCTCAGCACCTCATCCACCCACACCTTAAACACCTCCAGGGAAGACAAGTCAACCACCTCCCTGGGCAGACCGTTCTGTTGCCTAATGACCCTTCCAGTGAAGAACTCTTTCCTTATGTCGAGCCTGAACCTCCCCTGGCAGAGCTTGAGGCCATTCCCTCTTGTCCTGTCCCCTGTCACTTGGGAGAAGAGGCCAGCTCCCTCCTCTCCACAACCTCCCTTNCCTCCCTGGACCTGCTGGTCACGCTGTTTGATACAAACCAAGGTGCCATTTGCCTTCTTGGCCACCTGGGCACACTGCTGGCTCATGTTCAGTCACTGTCAACCCACACCCCCAGGTCCCTCTCCTCCTGGCAGTTTTCTAGACAGACTTCTAGTCTGTAGCTCTGCATAGGGTTGTTGTGCCCCAAGTGCAGGACCGGCGTTTGGCCGTGTTAAACCTCATGCCATTGGTTTCTGCCCAGCAGTCCAGTCTGTTCAGATCCCTTTGTAGAACCTCCCTACCCTCCAGCAGATCCACACTTCCACCCAGCTTAGTGTCGTCTGCAAACTTGCCAAGGGTGCCCTCAATGCCTTCGTCCAGGTCATATTGCACACTTATAACTTCTCTTTTTATTGCATACTTATAACTTCTCATGGGTTTTGACAGATTTGCAGCTTGGAATCCCGTGTTTTTTAACACCTTTTGAAAATATTTAATAGATTCTTTCTGCCATTTTGATTATTCTAGCATTTTTCTAGTAGTGATCATTGTAGTTTTGATACCTCTTGTTAGAGTAGATTTAAAATTTTCAGAGAGCAACTCTAGATCTTTAAATATAGGACATATTTAGTTACCTATCAATCTGAAGCGTTCCCTACTGTTGTGTGCTTTTAAGTTACTTCTTTCTCAAAGTAAACACTTATACATTTGTACTTTTTTCAGTGCCATCATCTATGCACCTGGTTATAGTAAAGAACAGCATTCAAGCCTCCATTTCTTTTGGCATAAGCCAAGACTTAGTGATCTCATTTTTCCAGATTTCTGTTTTTGTCCTCCCAAGGAGAGCTTTTTCAGCTCTGCTGTGAAACTGAAAAACTTCACAGCTAGTTATTATTTCAATTATCAAGGAAAGAAATCCATTTGGAGTCTTATGAGCAGTGAGAGATCTGCTTCCCAGGCCTTTTTTATAATATATTGGACTTGGTGGTTTTTTTCACTTTGCATGGAAGGCATATGAAAATGGATGTAAAAAATTACAAGCCTGCATTTGAGCGGTCTATATCTTTTATGTTTGAGGTGGTAGATGATAATATAACAGACTATAGTGATTCCCAAATATAAGAGTTAATTATGTTCAGTCTTGCATTTGAGGAGGTTTGATATCACTACTTTGTCTTTTCCAATTCCTTACTTATATTTAGCTAATGGGGGAAGAAGATTAGATGAATAATGAGCGTGGCAATATACCACTTATTTGCACTTGTTCCACTATGTTAAAAAATTAATGCTAAATTGAAAAGCAACAGCAGGAACAAAGTAAATTTTCTGTCTTTAAAATTCAGGTGACTGTTGTAAAATGTTAAATTATTTAGTGATATATTTTACAGTGGACTGAAATAGATTTTAAATTAACTGCAAGATCTGTTTATCATCTCTGATTGTCTAGTTTGTTTAAAATGGAGAGGAAGTAAGGAAATGACAAACGTGCAACTAGAATGTTGCAGTAAGCTGAAAAAAATCATGGAGATATTAACACAATTATCATTAATTATAACTTTTATATTTCTCTCTTCCACTGTTAGTTTATGTTCTTCCACACTACTTTTGCAGTAAATTTATAATGTAAATATAAATTCTATCTGGCATTTTAACAGGACTGCTTCAGATTTTTCAAATTTCAGCATTCTTCATCCCAAAGTGATAATTTGGAATGTATTTGAATTGCAAGCTCTGTACAGTACTACTGAAGTTCCAATTGGATAGTTAGTTTTGTTTTCATCTAATTCTGGTACTTGTTTCATTGTTGTTTTTTACCACCCATGCCTATTGGCCTCTTTACTCTCTTCTCCTGACCTGTTCTTAGATATTCTCTCCCCAGTATGACATTTAATTGAAGTATTTATGGTAAATAAATAATTTATATGACATGATATACATTAGCAATAGTATGATTTGGTTATTATTGACAAAAATATGCTATGTAGTAAAAGAAGTAAAATTTCACTAAATATGTAGCTGCTTCTCAAAATCATTAAATTAAGATATGATTATTACAATCTGCATATTCTCTGATTCTTTGTGAACAAGGGTTTCTACACTTAAGAAAACCCAGCAAGTGTTTCATATTATTTTAATTCTCATACCTTTAAAAGTACTGTTGTTTCTATTCCTAAATAAATACATGTTCTTGAAGTGTTCTTCAATTAAATTTATAAATTGGTCCTATTTATACAAGACAATGCTCCCTTTAACTTTAGTGGGTCTAGGATTTCACAATTATATTTTCATAAATTTGTGGAA
The DNA here is from genome assembly GCA_013389865.1 of Piaya cayana. Taxonomy (NCBI): domain Eukaryota; kingdom Metazoa; phylum Chordata; class Aves; order Cuculiformes; family Coccyzidae; genus Piaya; species Piaya cayana. The sequence goes on from WAAB01002662.1 coordinate 10,414, forward strand.
AGCTGTACAAATATTTGTATTAATCTGCATTCAAGAAGAACTTTTAGGCTTCAGTTTAAAAGATCTGCGTTAGCTCTGTAGTGAAGAGTCTGTTCTGTGTTTATGAATTGGAGCATCAGAGGAAAATTTAAAAAATATATATTTATAAGGGAGGTATGCCCTGTAAGTATGCAGGGAGCTTCACATAATGCAGCATGTAATATTTGGTGAAACCAATGTGCGTGAACATAAACCAGCATGTTATTTGAAATGTGTTTTGGATTTGCAAATTTTATAAAAGCAAGTCACCTATAAGCACGTACCAGTATGCTACGTGCAGTTATAATCTGGAATTTGGCCAACAAAGAATATATTAGTTGCAAAACAGTTATCCTCTTATACCTCACAAAGGTGCAAATAATTTTTAACTGTGTGAGGCTACACACTAAGCAAAGTTTCATCCTCTGTCTTGTCAACCTGCAAGAGAATAAGAGCAGCACTGGAATTGCCAAACCATCAGTCCTGGCAGAGGACTCTGAGTGTTTGAAGGCGGCCTCTGTTTTTCATGTTCTCACTGAGCCAGTAAAATGCCCTCTGAGGAATTTTCACACCTCCTAACCGAATCTGAGCACACAGTTACATTAAAGACTTGTGGAATAAGCAAACAATAGAAGGTTCCCAGAGCTATTGCCAAGCAAATAAGTAATTTCAAAATGCAGTCTTTCTTATCCAATGAAGGTCAGATATATAGTGCTGTGAAGTAACTTCTGTGGTGCTTCAGGGCTGTTTAGGGCAATAGAAAACTAGGAATTCAGCATATAAAATAATGACTTCCTGCTTACATCAAAAATGTCTTGGATTTCTCACTTGTGTGAGGATTCTAATGCCTGTATGGGCCTCTTCGATGTGGAAAAATAACTCATGGGGAAGACTATACAGAAATAAAGAATATTGTGTTTGCAGGGAAAATACTGATGCCTTTTAAATACAGCTTTCTCTAACAGGAAAGTTAACTTTTGAAATGTAGAGTGTATAACTGCTAAAGATACTACGTGATTCAAGGAAATGCAGAAACCAAAGTCCAAACCTGGACAGTTCTGCATTTTCAACACTTTCTTGTTGCAGCATTAGAAGCAGACTTGTCAGATTAATTGGGATCTGAATGTAGGCATGACCTGCTCTTTCACTTCCAGGCACATTGCTCTCTGTGGTATAAGCTTGGCTCCTGCCAAGTCATTGGAAGGAATATCTCATTTTTGCCTCCAGCAGGCTGAGCTCAAAGTGCTTATGTATGTAGCGTGACATACTGCATTGTGCTAAAGCTAGTGCAAACTGAACATACCTAAACACTTAAGGATCTGGGATGCACTCCTCATTCAGACATCTAACAAACAGCCTGAAATTAGGACTGTCTTGGTCAAAACAGCATTTCTGGCAAAGCTACAAAGAAATCAAGAAAGCAGTCTGAGGAATTTGGATTTAAAGTGTGGAATAAAAAAATTTCCTTCCACAAAATTATGTCAGTATAATCAAATTGTTTTAGAAACAACTTCAGTTAAAATGGTATCCTCATTTTTACTTAGATGAGGTTTTAATCTTGCATAAATTTGTGTTATGCTGTCCAGGTACTTGGGTACAACAGTGCAGCTAAAACCACTGAGCTGCAACACAAACAAGAACAGCAAGAAAGAACTTGCTGTTCAGAGGTTTCTTTGCAGTCAGACATTAAAGGGAATTTCTGTATATTTGGAGGAAATAGCAACTTGTTCCTCCTTGATGTGATGCACACCAGATATGTTACATGAGAAGACAGTGGAAAACTTCTTTTGAAAAATACTTGTAGAACCAATTTTGAGAGTTCACTGAGTAGAAAATTGTGTCTGTAGACAATGGAAATTCAGCAAGGAAGTTCAGTGTAGATCTGTTATGAGTCCTTTACGGTTAGTACTTAGTTTCACATGAAGACATCAAAAGACATTTAAAAATCTGAGAAATGTAACATATAATTTAAAAGTTAACCTAATGAAAGGTTAAACCCACTAGAGGACCTAAACCACAAGTCTGGTTAGAATGTTGTCAGAGTCAGGACACAGTAATTTTTAGAGATCCTTAAATGGGGTTTTTCCCTCAAAACAAGAAATAAACTTACCTTTAAATTTCATGGATTTATGAGAGTTCTTATGCAGTAAATACCAGGTCTTGTCATAGTTACATTATAGGTGAATTTTGAGTCAGTATAGGTTTGATAGTAAAGCAGGACAAACTGTATCTCAGAAGAGGTTACCACAGTTTATTTGCATCTGTGTTTCCTGTCTAAAGTAGCAGAAAGAAACTATTTTGTAATGCATCTTCATATGGAAAGTTTTTAAGGTGAAGAATCAGTACTAGTAATACACAGGATATCCTGTCCAGCTAAGGCATACAAAATAAACTTACAATAAGTCTTGGTTCTACATACTAAATTTATACTTCAGTGAATTTTCATAAGAACTGTGTGAAAGAAACATATCCTAAACTTTCTCTTGCCAGTCTGATGTTAGAATTCACTAATGTATGAACAAATATAAATGTGAAAGATTCAAACCTGTTTTATAAATATTATGAATTTGAATGTTGTACTTTTTATCTCTATTAATTTGACATGCATTCACAGATTAAATATAGTCTTGCTAGATGAAAGAAACAATAAAAATATTATAATATCCTGCAACACATCAGTTAGGATCTAGGAAGCTTAGAGAGTTGCTTGGTTTGGGTTTTTTCCTTTTTCAGAAGTCATGAGATATTAATTCCATGAGAAAATTCAGATAACTTTTAGGGGTCCTTACTACATGCAAAAGCCCCAAAATAACTTTTCTTCAGCTAAACTTCTTATTTGTATCTAAAGTAAGTTTTGTTTCCAATAACAAAAGAAGAAACAGCTTTGTATTGAATTTTTCCATTCTAGTCTTGTCATTGTAAGATTTGAGCTTTATATAGTGAGGCTCACTCTTATTTAAGCATTTCCATTCAATTTCAGTTTCAATCTGACATTCATAATTTGCATCAGAAAGTTCAATATCAAGCACTACACTCTATCTCTATCCTTTGTTGTAAAAAGTATGTGTACTTAAATTCCTTATTTTCAGATTCTTCATCAATAGGGTTTGATAAAAATTTATGCTCTGTCTTCCTCTCCCTCCCTCTCCCCTCCCTCCACCTCTCTGCTATATTCTGCTGCTTCTGGCTTCTGAGGACATTTTTGCCAATGTTATTGATAGTTTCTTTAGTTTCATTTTTCTCATTTTTGATTATATTTTTTTTCAGAGAAGAGTAATAACCTGGCATGCTGTTCCTTTAAAAATACCAAACCATCTGGAATTTCACCTGTATTTTAATAGTCCTTGCTCTGGGTTTTTTTAACTTGATCAATGACTATACTGTCTCTCGCTTTTCTTAGACAGATCTTTTTATGTATATAGATATTTAGTTAATCTTTACTTTTCTTAAACCTTCAGGTTATTTCATTCTTCAGTCAGGGAGAATTCCTAGTGCTCTGTTTTGTAATTCTACTACTACTCATATCTTTTTTGTGCAAAAAAACCACATTAATGTTCTCTCCCTCTGTCTATTAAAGAATTTCAGAACACTAGCTCACATCTTTAACAGTTCTGCTTATATTTACAAACTTTTCTTATCACTTTTCTACAGCATTGCATACTAAACAGATAATTTTTCTTCTATCTTATTAGGCTTTTCTATAATTTAGATTCCTTTATTTTTTCTCTCAAAACCAGCTGGGTTTTAATTTGAATTAGGAAAGCTTTCTTCATAACATGACTGCTGAGCAGAAGTACACAGTATTTGTTCTGCTGTGCCATCTGTGTGATTTTACTGCAATAAGTATAGGTCACTGATAAATCCCAGAAAATGTGGTGTTGTGCTGCTAAAGTTACAAGTCTTATTATGTCTTTTGTATGATTTTTCTCTCTTTTTTTTTTTTTGTATGCATGTCAGATCTTTGGGAGTGACTTTTCTTATCACTTTAAATTCAATTACTGTCTTTCTTTAAAAAAATCCAGTGAAGGCATAGGTAGGGCTTTTTTTTTTTTAAATAACAGTTAATTGATGACTTTCACCACTATAACTTTTTTCTATTACTTGCAAAAGTGAGGTTTGTTATAATTTGTGTTACATATTATGTACTCGTAAGTTAATATAGTAAAAATAATTATTTGGAAAGGTTCACAAAACTTCGTTTCCAAACTATATATTTTTTCACAGTACTCCAGTTATTTTAGGGTAGAAAATACATGGACAAAATAAAGGTTTTCATGTCATGATTTTTAACAGCCAGAAGCATATACTGTAATTTAAATTGAACTGTGCATGATATATCGAATTTGTTTTGTTATATAAATGCTTTATAAATTATTTTTTGAATGGATGCTTTCATCTTCTAATAATGTGGAACACACGTAACTATTGTTGAAGTGGGACGCTACAGTGTCTTCTGTATACATCCAGTAGGAGATGTTAATGTACAGTATCTCTTATAAACAGACTTCTTTTTGTCTCTGTTAGAAGAAGAGGCTGACTCAAAGAATCTGATAGTCTTCCAAGGAAAACATCTGTTTTAAATATATTTGTTTGGATTCCAGTCAGCACACCTAGAACTTGCATAATTAGCTTAGACTACAGAGTTCCCTTTTCAGAAGATATGTTTATATAAATAAGCCGTGCTTTTTTCATTAAGTAAATATTCCTCCTTTTCTTTTTTTCTTTTTAATTAGAAATTCAGGCTTGTTGTTTAACATATACTTTTGCAAGGCAAAGATTAGTTGAAAAACTTCTTCAACATGATTTTAATGACGTTCATTTTACTGTATTTTGTATTGTGGTGCAGCAGCAGTAAATGAGTGCATACATTTAGAAATGCTTTTGATACCAGTAATTGATCATTTACTAAATAAAATGTGAATTTTGTAGTTTTTACTACTTTTGATACTGCATATTCTTTTAAATGTAAATAGTAGATGTCTAAAAAATAATAATTATGGTAGTGTCTTAAGTTTGCCCTTCCTAAAGATCTGATTAACTAAAAAGACATAAAATACAGTGTTTATTTCATCTTAAGCAGCTCCTTAGAATAGACAAGAAATAGAATCTCAGTTAGTGATCCTTTCTCCATTCATCTTGTGCCATGTCACACCACACGATTCCAAAACAGAATCTCTTATCATACAGCCATGCAACATTAAAAGAATTCTTTTCTAAAATTTAAAATTGAGTAATGATTATGCATACCTTTGGTATTAAGATCAAACCTCTCAAG